>JAOXOE010028329.1:0-54683 GCA_028565055.1 Phoeniculus purpureus | reverse complement strand
TTATATGGAACCTCCTATGTTCCAGCTCACACCCTTTGCCCCTTGTCCTATCACTGGATGACACTGAGAAGAGCCTGGCTTCATCTTCCTGACATCCACCCTTCACATATTTCTAGGCATTAATGAGGTCACCCCTCAGTCTTCTCCAAGGTAAAGAGACCCAGCTCCTTCAACCTTTCCTTATAAGGGAGGTGTTCTACTCCCTTCATCATCTTCATTGCTCTGCACTGGACTCTGCAGCAGTTCTGTGTCCTTCTTGAACTGAGGGGCCCAGAACTGGACACAATACTCCAAAAGGGCTACAAGAAAATTCTTCATGTATTATAGATATTCTAACAGTTATAGTAATTTTGTAAACATGTGTTCTTTGGCTCACAACAAACTAATTATGCATCATTCATCATTCTTTCTAGACCCTTATCAGCCTTGGTCTAGGTGATCCTGCTCTGGCAGGAATGACTGTGGTGAATTCAAGGTCCATTGCTTTAGCCCAGTGTGTGATCCAGTCCCAATGTAAGTCACAGAATCACAGAATTATCATGGCTGGAAAGGACCTCCAGGGTCATCGAGTCCGACCTTTATCCTATTATCTAGCTGCTAGACCAAATGCAATTACTTCTATTGGCTTCGAGTACTTTCAGTCAGGTCTGAAGCATAATGCCTCTCAGTCTTGTTGGTACAGAGACATATGATTTAATGGAGTTGAAAGGTTCTCTCTTTATCAAGGAACCTAAAAATTACAGATGCGTTTTTGTGTGTGGTGTATATAAGCTATATGGAAAGCTACCAACCAAGACCCACCACTTACTGTTGATCACATGTGCTTAGGGATGACAGACCTGCCAAGAATGGCCTTTCCCTCAAATTCTCCCTGGAAACTAAATTCTTTCTGAGTGGATGAAAGATCTGGCTAAAACAGCCCTTTGCAAAATGAAACAACCGTGGTTAGTGAGCTATGAGTAAGTTGTGGTTTATAAATAGGGTGTTTTTTCAGTATTCTGTCATTTAATGGGGTTTTTTCCCTTCATTTGACAAAGTAGTAGTGGTGCATACTATGACTTAATGGCAGAGTAGGACATAATAAGTCAAAATACATCTTTTTTAAATAGCAAAATTCCTGCACGGATGGGGACAGCTTTTTGTGTTGTGGTTCGTCTGAAATGCATAGTATGTACAGCATCTCGCGGTCTAACCCAGTCATTCCGACCCTGTTTTCATATTCGCAGAATCACAGAGTATTAGGGACTGGAAGGAACCTCGAAAGATCATCCAGTCCAGTCTCCCTGCCAGAGTATTATTCCAATATGTCATTTTTAGTTTCTTCTTACTTGCTGAAAGATTTCTCACTGTATGGATATAGAATTCTGCTGTATTTTTCTAAACACTTTTCTAAGCCCTCTGCTTAAACCAGTGCAAAATGAAATATCATAGAATCATAAAATCATGGTCTTTGGGGTCCCTTCCAATCCCTAATGATTCTATGGTTCTATAATTAGGGATTGGAAGGGACCTCGAAAGACCACCCAGTCCAATCCCCCTGCCACAGCAGGATCCCCTAGACCAAGTCACATAGGAACACATCCAGGCTGGTTTGAACCAACTCCGGAGAAGGAGACTCCACAACCTCTCTGGGCAGCCTAAACATCAAAACCAGCATTTTCCAGCAATGGAAATGCAGTGGCACACAAGACCCCCTACATCTTCCTTTCTTTTCTGTGGGAAAACGTTTTGTCTTGGAATCACTGGGATCAATATATTCAAAAATATCTGCAGGGAAACTTTGTTGTTTGTGCTTCTGTTCATTGAACTTTCACATCGGTGTTCAAACACGGATGGTGCAAGCACAGGTTTTCACTAGGTCTGTCAAGCTGCTTCTGTGTTGTTAGGAAACATTGATTATGGGCAATTTTTCATCAGAGAAAGTTCAGCAATTAGTTTAGTGGAGTCTCCTTCTCTGGAGACATTTAAAACCCGCCTGGACATGTTCCTGTGCGACTGGGTCTAGGTGGTCCTGCTGTGTCAGGGGGATCAGACTAGATGATCTTTCGAGGTCCCTTCCAATCCCTAATGATTCTATGAGCAATTTTTCATCAGAGGAAGTTCAGCAATTAGTTTAGTGGAGTCTTGTTCTCTGGAGATGTTTTAAAACCTGCCTGGATATGTACTGGAACATAGGAGGTTTCACGTAAATATGAGAAGGAACTACTTCACAGTGAGGGTGACAGAGCACTGGAAGGGGCTACCCAGGGGAATTGTCAGTCTCCTTCTCTGGAGATGTTTAAGACCCACCTGGACATGTTCCTGTGTGACTTGGTGATCCTGCTGTGGCAGGGGGATTGGACTAGATGATCTTTTGAGGTCCCTTCCAATCCCTAACGTTCTGTGATTCTGTAGTGAGAGGTACCTAGGCTGTTTCAAGGTCCTTTGAAGGACCGAGAGATTGCTAATTCCCGGTAACTTTCCTGTGCATATTTATTCTGGAAATAAAACAATGGTCTGTTACAACAGACTTCAAAGGAAAAAGACATTATCCCCTTTCCCTGCCCATCGTGAAGAAAGCCGCAGCGTGTGGCTTAGCCCGTAATCTTCTCTCGCTGCAATTTGGCATTAGACCCACGTTCCGTTAGCTAATGTAAAAGTTGCGAGGCGCCAGAATAAATTGTAAGGGAGGGTTGTGGGGGTTCAGTGACTGAAGTTCGGTGAGAACAAAGTAGACCACCATCTGCCAGCAACTGCATTTGGATAGTTAGTGCTGCCTTCCTGTAAGAAAATGGACTAAACGCTGTTCCGGCCAGCCCCATTTTCTGTGATTCTGTGGGCACCGGTCATTACGAGATTGTTAGACGCCCGCAGGTGCACAGGAAAGGAGATAAGACTTCACAGACAAGACACAAGCCAAAATAAAGTTGTTTATATATAGTTGAAGCCAAAAAATAATCGTTTATCCATCGATGCTTTCCGTTCAGAGAGTGATGTGTTTGCAGTTGTAGGCTTCATGGAAGAGGTGGTGCTTGTTCTCTCGTTGGCTTTGCTTAAGCCTTATTCCTCACAAGGGAAGTTGTTTTGGGGGTGCCGGGGAGGCCGTGGTTCACTGATTTAGTGTGTGGAACTGTGTGTATTTAGACCTTTTGAATGACTCAGTTGTACTCAAAACTGTCGTACCACCAAATCTTCCTTTCTGGCCATGAGGGTTTGTATTCTCGTGACTTAGTATTCATGTTCTGCCATGTTCTGTATGGGGACACCTGAGTGGGCTTCCTGTTCCCATAAAGGGAAGAAGACTTGTAAGCTTATTGCTTCTCGGAGGATTGAGGTAACCCAAGTTCTTAAGTACTGCACCACGCTGTATTTATGATTCTTAATGTTTCCTTGGTTTTCATCCAGTTCTGTGGAAACAGTTCATTCACTTGGGCTTTAGGGCATTATTTTTGCTTTGGTTATTGTTCAAATTTATTGGCCTTCCCTCATCGAACAGTGATAACACTGTTATTTGTGAGAGCCAGAATTCATAAGTGGTTCTGAGGAGACGTTTATTGCCTTATAGGCAGCAAGCTACAGTGGAGCTATATCATGTCTGCGTTGCTCATGGCCAGATGCTGGTATCGACGGCAGCATCATAAATGTGAAGAAATGCTCCTGGCTTTATGCTAATTCTGAGTGTGCAGCCGTTCTAGGACGCAGCTGAATTCCAGCCTACGTTGAGGCTACAGTTGTCATTGAGGGAGGAACACAGAGACCATTTTCTCCCTCATCATCAGGTGCTGAAACTTACTGATACAAGTTTGACATACCAACTGATTGACTGTGTTTCTAAGTCTTCCATGTGCTGCAGGGGCTCCCAGTGAATTATTCACCAGATACTTCTGCCAGCTCTGTATACAAAAAGGGAGATAAAAACTTTGTCCTGTGAAGGCACAGAGGCAGGTAGTTGCTGAGTGACTGTGTTCTAAATGCATTATTAAATGCTCTGCAAGAAAGCCGATGCTTTCCTACCTTGGTACTTTTTTTCCTGCTGATTATTTATAGGCTTAAGATTGTGTTCTACTCTGATTACTGGGGCTAGCAGAAGGAAACGCTCTTCTAGACATAATAACGTTGCCACCCTCCAAGTCATTTCTCTTATGTGCTTTTGGCTAGATTTTGTTAGGATAAGAAATTTATAAGACAAACTTAGAATTACTCTGGGCCACGAGCAATGAGTGTCCTGTATTTTAAATTCTTTATTGATAAACAAATATCTGAGCCTCTTCTAGCTCTGCTCAGATTCCTGTCAAGAGGCTGAGCCAGAGCATTTCATTTACAGTGTTCAGAAGGGTCAGTTGACTAGAAGTTGCTAGTAAGTACACAGAGCCATAGAACTTCTAGAAAACAATATGGATGTGTTCCTGTGTGACTTGGTGTGGGTGATCCTGCTGTGTCAGGGGGGTTGGACTAGATGATCTTTCGAGGTCCCTTCCAATCCCTTATGATTCTGTGAAATACATCCACTAAAGTTGCATGGATCTTGAAGAACAACAACAATAGAACAGACCCAAACCTCCAAAAAACACCTTTCTTGAACTGTTGTATCGGCAGGGCGCTCTCTGCTCTTCGAGCACATCACCTCTTCAAACACTGTGCTTGGTCCTGACAGCAGAGACCCTGCGATTGTCAGGTGGAAAATACGAGCGTGCTGAAATCTGGCATCTTTTCCAAAGGAAACTAGTTTTAAATAAGAACACAGGAGGTTCCATACAAATATGAGAAGGGGCTTCTTCACAGTGAGGGTGACAGAGCACTGGAACAGGCTGCCCAGGGGAGTTGTGGAGTCTCCTTCTCTGGAGATGTTTAAAACTCGCCTGGATATGTTCCTGTGTGACTTGGTCTAGGTGATCCTGCTCTATTAGGGGGATTGGACTAGATGATCTTTCAAGATCCTTTCCAATCTCTAATGTTCTGTGATTCCATCTGGATCTACTCAAAGCACGTTTTCTATGCCTCTATGACCAAGGATGATGCAATGTTGATAGATCATAGCTGCTTACCTCTGTCATCTTTCTGCTTTGGCAGAAAGTACTTGTGTCTGTAGACAGTCCCTATCCAAGCAAGAGATGATCCCACTGATTGAGACACAAGAGAAAAAAACCTCTCTTTTGATCTCAGTTCTTCCCGGACACAAGCAGTAATAAGCACCACTGTATCTTGTGTTGGAAACCAGGGATGTGCCCAGAAGACAAGTGGTACCCAAGCTGCGCCTGGGGTGGAAAGCTGTGAAGGGAAGAACATGCCCATGAGCAGCCTTGTTCATGCCTCGGTTCCCTAAAGCAAATCTTTTCATATCTTCTCATGGTGATGTCTGTTACAAAGGAGGGTCGGAAGATGGGAAGGGAGTACTTCAGCAATTCTTCTTACCCCGGCCAAGGCCATCTGTTCAGTTTCAGCTGTTAGTGAAACAGGCCATTTTCCCTTCTATTTTCAAAAGGTTTTTCAGAAGAGCCGCAGTTTATAAATGGAGATGACACCTTGGCCTCATCCATATTGGAGAAAAAGTGGACTGAAAACCCACCTGGCCATGTTCCTGTGTGACTTGGTCTAGATGATCCTGCTGTGGCAGGGAGATTGGACTGGATGATCTTTCAGGGTCCCTTCCAATTCCTAATGTTCCATGATTCTGTGAGAGCTGGTCTAGGGGATCCTGCTGTGGCAGGGAGATTGGACTGGATGATCTTTCAAGGTCCCTTCCAATCCCTAATGTTCTGTGAGTCTGTGATTTACCTACTCTGCTTCATTTCTAGGCAGAACTTTAGAAAGCCTTTGTCTTCACCCTGTATTTATTCAGTGACTGCCTTAAGATTAGTATCTCAAAGCGAAACACTTCACCACAGACAAGCAGAGACAAAATAATGCCTGAGTCTTTCCACACTCAAATCAAATCTCTCCAAAATGCACCTTTACCTCTAATAAAATACCTTCCAGTCTTTTTAATCACATTTAATCACCACATTTTCTGCGCTCGATCTATGGTCGCTACCATTTTAGGATCAATTTACTAGATGAAAAAATAATAACAATCATTTTTCCACGTCAAAGCACTTTGAAAAATGTGAACGGCGACGCAGCAGGCGCTGGTTTCTCTATAACCAAACCCAATTTTTTTAAAACCCCTTCTTGTTGTGCTGACCTTTAAAATGGGCTACAGACAGGACTGAGGAGGAAAGAAAAACCCCCCAACAAAACGGCACCTCTGTAGTGCAAGACAGATTATCAAAGAGCTATTGTGCTGTAATCGTGTGATGGAGGGAGTTTGGCCTTAGGGTTTGCTGAGCTATATGAACTGTTGGGGCAAACTGCTCTTTATTTTGAGCTTCCTGAATTTGTTTACATACATCTGGGCTGAAGTTTGTATTTCACATGCACCCCACCGCGGACTGTTTGGATTCATGCAGCAGAAAAAACTCTGCCCACAGCAGACAAAGAATTCTTCCCTGGAAAGAGTGAGCTAGCTTTTGGGTTTTCCAGAGTTTGCCTGTCTCAAGCAGAGGAACTGATTGAAAACCTCCACAAAACACAACTACACTTAGTACGATGATCCCCTACAGAGGCTCTAACGATCACTTGCAGGAATTGATGTGATCTTCATTTCCCTTGCACCATCTTTTCATAGAGTCACAGAATGGTTTAGGTTGGAAGGGACCTCAGAGATCACCCAGTGCCAACCCCCTGCAATGGGCAGCGACAACTCTCACCAGACCAGGGTGCCCAGAGCCCCATCCAACCTGGCCTTGGACACTGCCAGGGATGGAGCAGCCACAACCCCCTTGGGCAACCTGTTCCAGTGGCTCAGCACCCTCACAGGGAGGAATTTCTTCCTCAGATCTAATTGAAATCTACCCTCTTTCAGCTTGAAACCATCTCCCTTGACTTATCACTAGAGTTCCCCATAGAAGTCCCTCTGCAGCTTTCCTGTAGCCCCCTTCAGGTACGGCAAGGCTGCTATAAGATCCCCCAGAGCCTTCTATTCTCCAGGCTGAACAGCCCAAATATTTCCTCTCCATCTTTGCTTACAGAACTCAATCTGAAACGGTTTCTGACGAGATGGCCACCAGAATTTTATTGCCCTGTTCACTTTCTGCTGTGCTTTGTGGCTTAGCAATAGGGCTGTGCTGTGTGCCACAGCTTGGGTGTCAGAGCTATGCAGCCCCTGCAGCCGAGCACAGCCCCATCGCTCAATAGTCTTCACTTCCCTCATCTGATTGTACTTGCAAATGGGAATGCGGCACAAACTTGTGGTTCACTTATTGTACTTGGGGTTGGACCTATCAATTATGTGAGGGGCCTTAGTGCTTGCACTGCCATCATCGTGAGCTGTTCAGTGGGTCTGAGATGCAGCCGGGTTTTCCTGGGGGAGACGAGCAACACATATCTGACTTAAAAGCAACCCGCTGCCAACTTGCACATCTCTGCCTCAGCACACAGGATCTGCAGAGCTGTTTAAAGGCAAAAACAGAAGTCTGAGCGCTGAGCACTTTATTTTCACTGCCCTTAGTCTCCAAAATAGTATAAAGGGAAGATTCAGTCACCCCATTTCCTCTGCAATTCCATGGATGTAATTTTCTTCTTGGGGATAATTAACAAGAAAGCTGACTTGAGTCTGTGCACTGAGAGATGCACTCAAGTCTACAAAGAGCCACAAAACCCTTGGTCTGGGAGGTAGAGGACAAAAGGAAGTAACACCAGAGTGCTGTTCCCTCCTGCAAGCTCTTTCTCTGACTCCTCTTTGCCATTCCATGCTATCTCAGACCTTCCTTAGCACCTTTACATCAACATGCAAATGTTCAAGGTGAGGCTGAGCTCCCACCTCTGGACTTAGTGTTGCTAAAAGATGGGCTGTGCTTAGATGAAAGTCCTGAGTTAGCCTCAGCTCTAGTAATTATTGATCTGCCCTAAGGCTGTTAAGCCAATGGGAACCTCCTAATGGGTTTCAAAAGACTTTGGCTTGGGATTAAAGACCAGTGATGCATTAAGATACCCCTCGCATCTTGCGTTGGACACTGATGCTTGGAAGGGTCGGGCTGAAGGAACATTTGAACTGATGATTAGGGGGAAGCAGACCTAAAGTGATAATTATCTCACCCCGAGCTCACTGTATGCTTTAGCATATTCAAAGTGAGATATTTGTACTCTCCAAGGGTGACAAATGGAGACATAAACCACCTCTTAAGTCCCAAGTCTATGAATGTTTATGGTTGCTGAGTTTTCTAAGTGAAACACCTTGAAATGAATAGCTTGTAGGCTCAGCGGTGGTTGGACAGGAGTGGGTCAATCCTTCAGCTGGTACTTTCCTCTGACATGTTTAAGCAGTCAGCCCAGCCAAGAAAATGAGAAAACAAAGCAGCTCAATTAGGATGCTCAGTGTTCATTACTCCACAAGAACAGCAAGTAAAGACTGAGCAGCTCTCACTGTCTCTGATGGGGTTCTCTAACATTCACCAGGCACTGGTGCAGCTGCTGTTCAGTCAAGACCTCCCACTCCAAGTTTTGTCACTGAGTACATTCACGTACTGGCTTTAATTCAAGTTCTACTTTAATAGTTAAGCTAGAGGAGAGCAGATTTAGATTAGACATTAGGAGGATGTTCTTTACAGCAAAGGTGGTGAGGCCCTGGAACAGGTTGTGGCTGCTCTATCCTGGCAAGTGTCCAAGGCCAGGTTGGATGGGGCTCTGGGCAACCTGGTCTGGTGAGAGGTGTCGCTGCCTGTGGCAGGGGGTTAGGACTAGGCGACCTCTGAGGTCCATTCCAACCTAAATCATTCTGTGATTCTGTGATAATTCTGTAAACTCCAGAACAAGCAGATCTTTTGCTGTGATACTTCTGTGTTGTGTTGAAGGATGCATAACTGGGTGGAAACTGCTGTCTGAGACAGAATGGGAATAAGCACAAGAGAAATAATGAGATGCAGCCCCTGGGAGAATGGAAAAAACCCTCTTTGTCAGTGTCTGTACTGCTTAAAGTTGACTTTCTTGTTAAAGGTGGCAAATCAAAGGTGGCAGACTCTTTATCTACAAATGTCACTGTCCAAGACAAACCAGGTGTAATAATTCTCACAGTTCAGTTCATAGAATCACAGAATTGTTTGAGTTGAAAGACACCTTTAAGATCATCATGTCCAGCAGTTCAGCCAGCGCTGCCCAGCCCACCACTAAATGGGCTGTTCTTACACGAAGGAGGGTGAAATGGCAAGTGTCTGTGGTTAGTTTGCATTCATTAGCTACTCCCTCAGTTCCATCCATAACCAGATTGATTTTGCTGTTAGGGACGACACTCGGTCTCGTCCTCAGTCTCATGGCTGATGGATGTCTGGGCAGGGAGGAATTTAATGAACCCTAACAAGAGCAGTGCAGAGTCTGGCATCTGGGCAAGAACAACCCCAGGTACCAATATAGGTTGGGGACTGACTTACTGGAGAACAGCGTAGGAGAAAGGGACCTGGGGGTCCTGCTGGACAGCAGGATGACCATGAGCCAGCAATGGGCCCTTGTAGCCAAGAAGGCCAATGGCATCCTGGGGTGGATTAGAAGGGGGGTGCTTAGCAGATTGAGAGAGGTTCTCCTCCCGGTCTGCTCTACCCTGGTGAGACCACATCTGGAGTATTGTGTCCAGTTCTGGGCCCCTCAGTTCCAGAAGGACACAGAGCTGCTGGAGAGAGTCCACTGCAGAACCACAAAGATGATGAAGGGAGAGGAGCATCTCCCCGATGAGGAAAGGCTGACGGAGCTGGGTCTCTGGAGACTGAGGGGTGACCCCATTAATGTTGATAAATATGGAAAAGGCAGGTGTCAGGAGGATGGAGCCAGGGTCTGCTCATTGACATCCAATGACAGGACAAGGGGCAATGGGTGTGAGCTGGAAGAGAGGAGCTTCAACATCAATATGAGAAGGAACTTCTTCACGGTGAGGGTGACAGAGCCCTGGAAGGGGCTGTTCAGGGGGGTGTGGAGTCTCCTTCTCTGGAGATGTTTAAAACCTGCCTGGACGTGTTCCTGTGCAACTTGATCTATGTGATCCTGCAGTGGCAGGGGGATTTGACTAGATGGTCTTTTGAGGTCCCTTCCAATCCCCTCATGTTCTGTGATTCTGTGATGGCTGGGAGAGAAATGCTAGTGAAGACAGGAAAGCAGACTTGAAGATTTCAGTTAGCCACCAAAACTAGGTTTAACTTTCTGTAACTGGGTCGTTGATGTTGTTGGAGCGAGGGTGACCTTCCAGAGTGCATTCCTATAAGTAAGCTCTGGGGTAGTTAACATGCTGCAGAGCCAGAGGCTGTCCTTGGCTGTGGGAAACATTGGGCAGTGTGTGTGCTGCTTGTCATTTCAGCAGATGCTGGCCTTTACAAGCTACAATCAAAGAAAGGAGAGTTAATTGGGTCTTCACTCAGCAAGAGCAGCCTGCTTTTTGTTTGGGAAGGATTGGTGCCAACGTGGCAACCTTCCCACAGCATTTCATGGCTGATTATTCACTCCAGGTGACAGACATCGATTTCTGAAGCAAAGGAAAATGAAAGCCTCTATGCCATGGAAAAGGCAGATGCAGGAACCAAAACCCAGGAGGTAAAAAGTGATGATACTGGCTTGGACAGATCAGGTTGTATCTGAATAATGGATGTGAACTCAGAATTTCTCATCTCATGATATCACGAAAACCGTACTGAAGGAGAAACCTCTGAAGGTTGGTTTGCTGCTTCATCTAAAAATAAGTTTCCATCTGAGAACGCCATCAAGTTCTTGCTACGGGGAAGTAAATGGAAATCAAAAAGTAGAAGATGGAATGCAGAGTCATCAAATGACATTTGAAAGCTCAGGCAGCTGCATCATGGAAATATGTGATTAATATAATCAAAAAGATAAAACGAAGGTGAAAGGGTAGAGCGAGGGGAAAACTTAGGGCATCTGGGAAAAGTGAACACTCAGAGCTGACCAAGAACAACAAAAGCAAAACTGGATGCGGGGACACTGGTTACTAGCGATTGCACCCGTGGCTGGGCAGTACCTGGGTACAGCGCTGCAGAGGGATTTGTCTGTTCCAGAGATCATCCTCTGCAGTTCTCTGTCACAGTTTATTAGGATTAGAAGGGGCCTTCAAAGGCCATCGGGTCCAACCCTCCTGCTCAAGCAGGATACAAGCTACTGAAAAGCAGAGCTGCCTAAAAGCCTCAGTCAGCTCCACAAAACCGCATCTGACCGGGTCTGAGACATCTCCAGAAAAGGGGACTCCACAACCTTCCTGAGCAACCCCTTCCAATAGTTAATAACCCTGACTGATAAAGACGTTTTTCCTCAGATTGAATGAAACTTCCCATGTTCTAGCTGACATCCATCACCCCTTGTCCTGTCTGACACAAGAAACAGGAGTGTGAGCCCTGTTCATCCTCCATGTATGACCGGACAGGCTGCTTCTGACAGAGAACCTTGCTCTCTAAGGAGGACTTGTGTCTCCTCGTGAAACCTTCAGCTGATCCTTGTAGGTCACTGACAATTGCCCCTCTCAACTACTGGGTACCCCATCACTTCTTGAGATTAAAATCTTTGCTTGGAGTACCTCTGTTCCCCAGAACTGATGGCCCCTGGTATATCTCTTCTGGAGTTAGCACGGTCAGATGATCCACTTAAATAAGTGTCTTTTGGGGTCTCTGCTGGTTTATGGCTCAAGAGGTGTGACCTTCTTCACTGGCCCGTGTGCTGTAAGAATTAAGGTCAGGAGTATAATTTCTGATGGTGTAAAACAGCTTTTCGGTCCAGGCAAAGTTGGCTTCTGGTCAGCATTTTAATTATGGAAACTGAGTCACTGGTCATCAAAGTGACTGAGATAAAGGTTTTATGTCAACCTTTACCTGTTAACAGCCTTTACCTGTTAACCAGTGCAATAATAAAATGAAATACAGCACAGAGCCACAAGGATGATGACGGGAGTGGAGCATCTCCCTGATGAGGAAAGGCTGAGGGAGCTGGGGCTCTTGAGCTTGAAAAAAGGAGACTGAGGGGTGACCCCATTAATGGTTATAAATATAGAAAGGGCAGGTGTCAGGAGGATGGCGCCAGGCTCTGCTCGGTGGCACCCAGTGATAGGACAAGGAGCAAGAGATGTGAGCTGGAAGACAGGAGGTTCCACATCAATATGAGAAGGAACTTCTTCCCAGTGAGGGTTACAGAGCCCTGGAAGGGGCTGTTCAGGGGGGTGTGGAGTCTCCTTCTCTGGAGATGTTTAAAACCTGCCTGGACATGTTCCTGTGAGATTTGATCTAGGTGATCCTGATGTGCTGCAGGGATTTGACTGGCTGGTCTTTCGAGGTCCCTTCCAATCCCTAATGTTCTGTGATTCTGTGATCTGTTTTCAATGTGTCTGTTTTCCCGGTGGACTAATAAGACAAATGTATGTGATTTGCTGCAGCGATCCAGCCGACAAGGCATCAGTGCCCAGGCCTGCAAGTCTTGGCAGACAAATCCCAGCCCTCGGCTTTGCTTCTGGGAAAGGTTTCCTGGGAGCACTGTCCTGGGAATGGGGTCTGTTATCCGTACGGGTGACTCTCTTAACCCTTGTCCTGCTGTCACTCCCACGTTTGTATAGGCAGCTCATTCATTGGTACCGCTCTTCCCTTTCCGCTACAAAACTCCGCAGGTGGGTCTTATTGTTATCTGACTTTTTTGGTGCAGAGGTTTTATACTTTTACATTTTCATCTCAGTTCACTGAAGTATTTGTAAATCGTGAGGTCTCCTTCTGTCCTTGCTTGCAAAACGCACCACCCAAACGTACTTCCCACCGGAACGCCAGAACGCGCCGGCATCCCCTTTGTGCCGTGACTCGGTCGCGCCACCGAGGAACAGGCCAAGCGCCTTCCCGGCTCCGAGTCACGCCAACACGCCAACAGAAACGTTGCTCCATCTGAGCTGTAATCGGCAACTTTGCACAAGCCCCGGTGCCAGATGTCAAGTTAGCGCTTGAACTAGATATGTCAGAAAGCTGAAATGAAGCAACAAACCTATTCAGAAGAGATTGGCAACGTGGGGAGGGGTTTTTAACAACTGTTTTCATTCCCCTCTTCTCTCTGCCCCCATAGTGACTGATTAAAGCTGTAGGAATTAAAACCTCCTCAAAATGCAACACAAGAAGAACCAAAAATTAACAAAACAGAGCGACAAATCCTCTGCTTTGTCGTAGTAGATACAGTCACTGTGTTGTTGTACTTTGTCTTCTTCATCCCAAGTGTCTGTGACAGGATGACAGAACATTGGAAAGGACCTCAAAAGATCATCCAGTCCAATCCCCCCACCACAGCAGGATCCCCTAGACCAAGTCGCACAGGAACACATCCAGGTGGGTTTTAAACATCTCCAGAGAAGGAGACTCCTCAACCCCCCTGGGCAGCCCCTTCCAGTGCTCTGTCACCCTCCAAATATGGTAATTATCAAATTAACATGGAGTGAAATTCAGTGTCCACTTTAGTCCTGCTAGGTGATGAAGCCCCACACGTTAGACAAAGAGCAAAATTCAAGGACACCTTTGCAAATAGAAAAAAAACCAGCCATGAAATAGTTCTCTTTGAATCAATACTTCTAAGAACAGGCTGATTTTCCAGCTGAGCTCAAGCTGGCCTGACACTACCTGCATGCTGCTGTGCACTGAGGCTGCAAGAGAGGCTCATTCTTGGCAGCTCAGCCTGGTTCTCCCAGGCTCAAGGAGGAAAGAGCAGTGCAGTCTCCTTCTCTGGAAATGTTTAAAACCTGCCTGGATATGTCCCTGTGCATCTTAGTCTAGGTGATCTTGCTCTGGTGGCAGAGGGATTGGACTGGATGATCTTTCAAGGTCCCTTCCAGTCCCTAATGTTCTGTGACTCTGTGAAGAACCATCCGTGCAGCATTTCTTGTCCTTCTCCATGCAGGAACAACCTCAGCAAGTACTTACATAATAAAGAGATGCTGGGATGAATGAAGGCCAGACCAGGATGTGTGATGTCCTGCTCAACTTGGAGCCACTTTAGCCACTCTGAAGTCTCCAGGTAGCCCATGACCATGGATGCATGGAGTTGTTTAAGTGTTTTTGTGCCAGTGCAGAAGGGCAGAGACACCACTCCTCTGCTTTAGCTGGAAAGGGTAACAACAACAGCAAAGAGAAGGCTAAGTCAAGGCTTCTATGCCCCTGAATATGTCCTTAGATTGCACCACCTCCTCTCTTCTCTTTGTTATTAAAGTTAATCTGATGTAGCTGAAGACTGATCTCTCTGTCCATCATGGAGCTGACCCATAGCTCATCAATTAGCTGGTGGCTAGAACTCATTGGAGGTTGGAAAGTAGATGTTTAAAACCTTCCTGGACGTGTTCCTGTGCGACTTGATCTAGGTGATCCTGCTGTGGCAGGGGGATTGGACTGGATGATCTTTCGAGGTCCCTTCCAGTCCCTGTTGATTCTATGATTCTATGAAAACATGCACGAGCAGGTGACAGCCACCATTTAAGAATCAAAGAAAACATTAATTGCAGGTAGACTGTATAGCAGCCCTGCTAATTATTTTCTTCAAAGAAAACCCTTTGTTCCTTTTGCCTTTTGAAATTGTAATAAAGCTGTGTCATCATTAACTTGCTGTAGTTTCAAAAACTCACAGCTGAGGTCACATCTACCATACCTAACAAAGTACTTGAAATTCAAGCCAGCACGCAGCGCAATACAGAATGGAACGGAGCCAAAGCTCGAGGCAGTCCACGGGCCAACGGTACAATAGAGCGTTTACATGCAAAGGGTTCGAAGTTCTTGCCCTTTCTGAAATCAGATTTGAGGACAACAGAACTGGGGTCTCAACACCCAACCAACAGACACACTTGAACTGATTTGTACCAGCACAGGTGGGAGCAGGCTCTGGGGCACGTTGGAATAAATCTTTTTAAAAACTACGGGCAATGGGTGTGAGCTGGAACAGAGGAGGTTCCACATGAATATGAGAAGGAACTTCTTCAGGGTGAGGGTGACAGAGCACTGGAAGGGGCTGCCCAGGGGGGTTGTGGAGTCTCCTTCACTGGAGACGTTTGAAGCCCAGCTGGATGTGTTTCTGTGTGACTTGGTCTAGGTGACCCTGCTGTGGCAGGGGGATTGGACTAGATGATCTTTCGAGATCCCTTCCAATCCCTAATGATTCGATGATTTTATGAATCTATGATCATGGTTTAATGTGGAACAATTTATCCCAAGACTCTGTCCTCCCTGAATGTTGTAGTGATTAGAACAGCACCTGAACAAACCCGTGATAGAAAAAATCAGTCATTAAGTACTATAACAGATTCCAACATCTGGCTTGAGAAATCTCCATGCCAAGATGTTGGAACAATGGGAGGATGTTACCTGAAAGCTTACATTTCATTGAATTTTCCATTACTTCTGA
This sequence comes from Phoeniculus purpureus, assembly GCA_028565055.1. NCBI lineage: Eukaryota > Metazoa > Chordata > Aves > Bucerotiformes > Phoeniculidae > Phoeniculus > Phoeniculus purpureus. The sequence goes on along the minus strand of JAOXOE010028329.1, from coordinate 39,278 downwards.
CAGCTGTAGAAGGCATCAACGTAGAGATTCTTTTAGATTAGCCATTCTGGGACACTGAGGCTCTCTTCATAGCATTTGGATACTTGTCAAATAATGAAAGATGTTTACCTAAATTTTTCTGAACAACCTGGACCCTTGTAACATTTCTCGGATGTGTCATGTATGAGTTCCATAGGTTTTCCTAAAGATCAGAAAGATAACTCTAGAAAGGATAGAAAGGTTGAAAAAGATAACATTTTTAACATTTTGTCCAAACTTCATGTTATAGATAGATGTCTGTCTTCTGCAAAGAACTGTTTTTTCATGGCCACATCATGGTTGTAAAGTTTCACGTTGTCTTTAGGGTATAAAAACTGTATCAAGAAATGCAAAATGGACATGCACATTAAGCAGCTCCTTTCCCTTTGCATTATGTGTCTCAAGCACGTATCTCCTTGTTCTCCTGTTAGTGTGGCTTTTGGACTTGTAGTATCTCAGCTGCCGTTCATTTCCTTCCTTCTGCCTGTGGCTGTGAGTAGGATCCTCTTCTAATTTAGCTGTATTGCTTATTAGGTATCATTAAGCTTAAGCACGGCATTGGGAGCTGGGCAATTCTGTGTCACACTGTTGTGAGAGGAGGCAGGGGATGGCTGGCTGGCCTTGTTAGCAGCAATAGTTTCTGACCCCCTTCCACATGGGATGAGATTCAGTTTTGCTGCCTGCATGTGCTTGTAACTATGTTTTAATATATAATTAGTAGTATTAGACTAGCATAAAGTACAATAGAGTAATAGAGTAAAATACAGTACTGTAGTTGGAAGGAACCTATGGTTGCTCATCCAGTCCAACTGTTTGAACAGCTCACAGCTGACAGATGATTTACAAGGTTGATGCTCACATATAAGGGAAAAAAGCACTGTTTGACTAATTTCTGTTGGTGCCTTCTCCTGTTTTACCAGGAAAATGTGTCAACAAAATGCTGTGCTCTAAAGTCTAGCACTACTGGAAGTATAATTTTAGCTATGTACTTTCACTGGGAAAGTATTTTATAGAGCTCCATCCTTAGTTTTGATATTTTTACAACCGTTGAGTGGTGCAGAAGACAATATTTGAAAGATTCCTACTGGAAAAGTTGCTGTTTATATCACTGGATCATTGTAGCTCCTCAAGAAAATGTCATCAGTTGAGTCACTCATTGCATTTTAATATATCTCCAGTATGCTGAGAGATGTCAGTTCTTGTTCTCAAAGCAGTTTTCAGAAATCTCATTCACTTGTCACAAGAGTGCCTTGTTCCCTATTATCTGCAAAAGTATTGTTCTCCGCTTCTCCAAGCGGGTGTTGCTGGTAACAAATACTTCATAGCGGAAAGGTTTCACTGCATTCCTGTTTGCTCTAAAGTGGACTGTGGAGTGTAGTGCACTATTGAAGTAATACTTCTGGTCAAATAACACAAAGGCATTTCACACTTTACAGCACCATCCTTTCTCTTCATCCGTAGTGGAATTCCGTAAGAATTTAAATAGGCTCACATGCAAGGAAGACTGGTTTTTTTTTTTTTAATACAAAAATTTTAACTTGGGGAGGGGGTAATCAAAATATGTTAGTGACTGTAAGGAAATAGAAGCATTAACACATTGGTTTTGAAACTATGAATTCACAAAATGAATGGACTTGCAGCCTAATGCTGATTTAAAAGGAAATGTCCTGAAAAAGAATAGTTGTTGGATTTTGATTGCCTGGATTTCTGATATCTTTCCTCCTTTCAACTACTCTGTCTCATATTCACAAGATTGTGTGCATTTTTCAGTATTATGGTGTCCTAGTTTGAGTTAGAACAGAATTATTTCTCTGTTCAGTGATTCTCCTTTTCAGCTCAGTCTCCTCTCAGAGAAGAGCATTTTCTGAAGGTAACGGCATATTTGTGCAGAGAGTGTCTGCTGCTACAAGTGTTAATGCTTGATGTTTACAGTTACTACCAGGGGTTGAGATACAGCAAGGTTCTTGCTTAGACTTGCTTCTGTGGAGAGGAAGATCACTGCTAAATCGTATGTGCCATGCTGGGTTGCACTAAGTGAGAGGAGGACAGGACAGAGGACTTAAACTGACCAAGGTATTCCATCCCACATGTATCATACTGGGTATAAAGCTGAAGGACCACAAAGGTCATGCTCTCTTCTTGGGTGGCTGGCATCTGAGGAGGACTCTGGCCATTCTGCCTTCAATCTGTCTATTCGTGAATCCAATTCTGGAATTCAGCTCCTGAACTTGATTCCCATCTGCCTCTAAGTCCAGTCTGGGAATTCCCCAGCATTTGCATCAGTGATGATGATATAATTGCCATCCAGGGGAGTTTTGTTTGGTGTTTGTTTTGTATATATTCATACATATTTAACTTTATTGTTATTATTTCCATTAGAACCGTTTTAGTTTTCCAAACCTTGACTCTGTTTCCCTTATGCCCTTTGGGAAGAGAGGGGTATTTACAGAGGTGGTCTGCCATTGTTCTAGTGGCTGGCCCATCCCTAACCCTTGACAGATGAAAGTAAGTTTTGACTGCAATCTTGAAAAAATATTTAGTAGGACTGACCTGTCTCAAGGAGAACCACTGGTTTATAGCTGGTCAGAACATGAAGCTTATCATAACTGACTGTTGAAATACAGATTTTTGTGAAACATTTAATGTATTTATTACTGAAAGTCCACAAATGTACTTGAGATAGGAAGATGCATTTTTTGTTTGTTCTTCCTGCTAAAGCTTAGCTTCCTTTCATGGTGGAGTGTTGATGATGTGTTTAATATTACAAAAATAAAACCAAAAAACCTTTGAGTCAGTCCTTGAAGCAATTAAGAATGATAATCCAGTTTCCTGCCTGAGTTGTCTCATAACTTTGTAGACATGGTACTCTGGATTCTGAGGGCATACTAGCAGAGTGTGTGCACAACAGTAAACAGTACAGGGAGGAGACGGGCTGAGCTACTGGAAGATTCGACTTAGAATATCAGTCATCATCCATTTTTTTATCTAGTTCTCTTGTTCTTGTAAAATGAGCAAGAGTAAGTCTATGCTTTGGTGCTCGCATCAGCAAAACTAAAAAGAGCTTAAGGAGAATTGAGTATTAATAGAAGAGACATTCTGTATTGAAATTCTGAATGTCTTTCTCACCAGTAGAATAATTATTCCGCCTATCCCTTTCTTCTAACAAATGGAACACAACTGCTGCCAGTTAAGTCTATTAATTGCATCCTTTATATCAACTTCCAACTCTTTCTATTAAGCTGTGATACACTTTATTTAGTGTATTATTCTGTAGATATGTTCCTTAGCATTTGCACTCAACAGTTATTTATTTTTGTCATGCATGCGTTCCTCTGCAAGAGTGAGGGAGCGTGAAAGAATGTGTTGAGCGGTGTCAGATGAAGCTTATTGCTATTCTAACAGCATGACTTCGCTCCTTTAGGGAGGGCATTCAATCCTTGGCATTCATTCCCTCACACTGATGTGATAACAGAATAAAAGAGCTTTACAGCTGATTGAAGTCAAGTAGTAGGGCCATTGTAAAGGCTCACAAGAAGATTACTGATGAATACCATTACTTGTGGAGGTTGGACTGGCAATTGTGCATGTCCATGCTTTCTTACAGAGAGTGAATAATGGAAGAGAGGCTGTGTTAATAATTACAAGTTAGTTAGGCTTTCCTTTTCTAGAGGGAAGATGGTGGTGTCTGTTTGATTTCAAAGTGCTAAGAATTACTTGATAAATGTTTACCGAATTCTGAGCAGTCTTCCTTTTTATGTGGTAATTGTAGCTATGGCTGTATTATTTCTGTAGTTGTGAACAAAGAAAATTTGGTGTTACATTCTGTTTTAGTCTAGAGTTAAAAGGTGTTTGGCCCCTTCAGGTATTAATGGAAATTCAGTTTTTCCCATCTTTTGCAGTGCAATGTACTCATTTGTCTTGTGACAGGAGACAGATTGAAGGGTTTGAATTTATTGCGGTATATTGGACATTCTTTGCTCATAAATGAAGCAGATGGTAGAGATAAAATCACAGACTCTCTTCTGTGGTTTAGTTTGACTGAACATTTTTGAAACTAAAATACTTTGTGTCTTATTGTCTTTTCCAAGAGAGAATATGAGGAAGCATTACGTCAAACTCCCAGTGTAGCTCTCCTTTTCTTTTTCCCCCCCCTGTTTTCCTTGTATGTGATGGTGGAAATAAATAAGAAAGTTTGCAGGAAGTCTTTCCTGTTGAGAGGGATAGTTCTTAACTGCCTGTACTACCTCTGACAGGACCCTGGATACTCTGTAAAGACCCCAGTTGGTCTGAGCTTGGAGATGGCTTAACATATAGCCTCTCTTTTCCAAAAGGATGTTTCTTGTTAAGTAGAAGTTACAATAATTAGGTTTTTCATTAGTCACAGAATGACTTTTATTTTGATTTCTGGTTTTTAAGTGTCTTCATTGTCACAGAATCACAGAACATTAGGGATTGGAAGGGACCTTGAAAGATCATCTAGTCCAGTCCCCCTGCCGCAGCAGGACCACCTAGATAGAGTTGAACAGGAACACAAATAGTGCAGTAGGAGTGAATATATGGAGACAAAAGCCACAATGCAGGCCATGATTTAGTACATGAGAGAATGTATTTCAATAGAATGCTTATAATCCAAACCAAAACACTGCAGCAACTATGCCCTTAATGATGTTTTGAATCGTAGCAAGCTCCTTGGAGCTCTCTCTGGCATCTGATTTCTTTTATCAAACTGTTTGTTGGCTTTCTGATTCTCTCATCATAATTTCTGGTTCCAGTAGGTGCAGGCCTCCAGTTCTTTGCTGTAAGTCTATTTCTGGTCTTCGGTGTGTGGTCACTGGAACTTTTCTCTGTAGACATCCTTGGTTGTTCTGAAGGGAAGCTTTAAGGGATCTCACTTCTCCTCCAGAGGCATCGCCATGACCTCCTGGTGTCTGTTTCTGAAAAGGATTATAACCCACACAAACCAAAACCATGTATCAAACTGACAGTCTTCCACAATAGTTTTAAATTGAGTAATCATAAATATTCATATGATTACTGTACTCTGCCTTGTGTAACTTCTAATATATATGTTCCATTTTTTTGATAGATGACAATAATTAGACACTATGCTGTGGGGTTATTTTGTCCTTTATCTGTCTTTGAGAACAATGGCAATAATTTCCTAGATTGTGTTGATATCTCTGAATGAAGAAGGTATTATGAAAAGTAATAAATGGAAATGATGCCGCCAACTTATATTTGCTCTGAATTCGTTTCTAATGGAACTTTTATGAAACACAATAAATAGTATTGAAAATGCAAGTTTATTTGTAGAGACTTAGGAAATAGTAATAATACTTTGAATAAGCTAGACATATATAAAAAGCTAGACAGCAGGTTTCTTGCCTTCTAGGCAGAAATTAATACTTCATTTTGGAGGGGAAACATGGTCTAGTAGACAGGGCAATAGAGATAACAGCTGAAATGCCTCTGCTTTCTCGCTTTTTCATTTAAATACTCTAGGTTATTTTTTTTCTCTTTTGTGAAAAGTTATGGATGAAAATTCCCAGATAATAACAGTCTATTGTTTTCTTTCAATAAATGGAGAACAGATTTTGTATAAAGTTTTGTATAAAGTTTTGAATACAAATCAGCTCAACAAAACCTTATCTTCTGATTATCCTTTAATGAATTCTCATGAAGCTGAAAAAACCTTATACGTAGTGCTCAAATATCTTTCCATAAAATTAACAGCGTTTTCATGACTGAGTCTTTACGTTCTGATAGTCTTCCTGTTTATTAATAAACAGGTTTTTCGTCTTTCTAACTAGATTCTTTTGTTGTTCATCTATCAAACCCGCAGAAAAGCAGACCGTTAGCAGGAAAACAAATCAATCTATCTTTTCTGAAAGCTATAAACAACTTTCATTAATGAGTATTTTTTAAACTCAGATTGCAGACAGGAATATTGTCCTTTAGGTATGTTTTAATACTTAGAGGTAAATTACTTTTATGAGGACGATGCACTATTGCTCTATATTAATAATCAAACACCTGCTTTTTAATAAAATATTTTCATAATTAAAAATTCTGTTGAGATTTCCATTAGATACAACTCACAATGCATTCTGTTGCGTGATACGGTATCATTTTTTAAGGATTAATATTTTAGTGCAGATTAAGTGTTTGTATGCATGCAGTATGTTTTTATTCATTTACATTTAAAAAGTGATTGGGAATATTGTCTCTGAATACCTGCTATGTAAATTAGAGATGCCATAAAGAGGTTTTGGGTGTTTCGACTTGTTGATTCCCTTCCTTTGTGTTTTACTGTGTCCCATTTCATTACTCATACATTCTTTGTTTTCATAGCCCACTGGGCTATGGATCTATGATCACTTTGTCTCTGGTCCTCTACTCTTTAGGGAAGCAGAACCTGCACTCAGAGGGTTTAGATCTCTCTGAACTCTCAATGAGCAATGCATAGCAGCCTTTGCATCCTACCTGTTTCCATAGTAGCAGCATACTATTGTTTTTCACAAATTAGTATTAATTTAGTTTATAATTTAAGGCACCCCTCTAAGACTAGCCACAGCTAGCACAAAAAATAAGCAGCCCTAGAAGTGTTGCAGTCTGAAACTTTTATGCCTCTTTGAAAGGTGTCCAGAATCCTCCTTCTATAGCTCATCACTAGTTCTGAGAATTGTAAAACTTCTGGAATCAGTTGTTTGATGCCACTATTTCTATCCCTGCACGAGGGCAAGCATCTCTTACAGGCCTCTGGGAGTCTCTTCAGTGTGTAAATCTTTGGTAGAACTTTGCACGAGCTGATTTCTTAATTTTGCAGCTCATTTTGCAATGCACATTGGTTGGTTAGAGCATGTTTCTTCCAACCAGTAATGCTGTACTGCCGCTGTTTTGGCTGAACTACATACTTTGTCAGTATGTGGTGAGCTTCATCTTCCCATACAGCCTCTCCAGAACAGCATAGATTTTATAATGGTAGTTCATTAATACTTCCCTGAAAAATAGCATGTAGGGAAAGCAGTTGTCACAAATAGTATTAGAAGTTCACTATTTGCCATCATAAAGTCTCTGCATGTGTTGTTGATTTTTAAGTGTAGAAAATCTAATTGCAGTAAATATGTTTTATTTTTTATTTCATTTTTCTACATCCTTTGCCATTTAGGTATGAATTTAGGGTGTTTGGGAATCGAGGAATACCAGTGTACCCAAAGTAACTGAGGATGAGTATGGTGTGTCAAAAATCTTCTAGCTGCATATGAAATGAAACTGTATTTGCAGTTTAAATGCTGCCTGAGATATTAAAACATAGGAATTGATGTAAATTTGTGTTTGGACACACAGCTTGACATCTTTCTTTGCCACATTTTCAGGTGTATTCTAGTGAGATTTGAAAGCCTCAAACTCCAATTTTCATTACTGTAAGCAAAATAATATCAGGAAAAATCTGTTTAATTCACTTGAAAAATAGTGTAAATCGAAAGACAGATGCAGGGAAAAAAGTGTATTTTGATTATTTGTCTATTAATAGATAAACCTTATTTCACAACTTGGGTAGATGATACCTGGTTCAGTTTCTGTTGTGATTTTTCTAGAGGCTGAATGTTTGCTAAATGTTTGCTCCTTTCACATTCATTTTGTTGATCAATCCTGTCCTGAAGCCTGGCAGCATGACTTTCTATGATTGTGATGTTGTTGCATATTGCAACGCAATAGGAATTTTGAAGAGAATCGTATGGAAGTATAACTTTTTTCTTCTGTAATAGTAACAAACAAAAAAAAAATCCAGTAAGAGTAATTTATAACCCCAGTGCACCCTCTTTTGAAGGCTTGAATAACACAGACTCTAAAATGCTTCTGGAAATTGTGAATGGTGCTTAGGAGTCTAACGCAGTTTGCAGTACCTGGCTTGTTTCATTAGGATCAGTGTTGTGTGTTTAAATTACTTGGTCCATAGTTCTTTATTAAGGAATTTACACAAGTACTCTACTAGAAGTCAACAGTGAATTTCAGCCGAAGATTGTGCCTTCAGCAAAAAAATTTAGCCACAAAGCTTTCTTTGGCTCGAGTCTGTCCTCGCATTTTGAGCTGCTTAATGGCCATGGAGGTAGCGATTAGGGTACTTTTGCTCGCTTTGTAGTCTGTTGGAAACATCTCAAGATACTGGTACTTAAGACTCAGTCTTTTAAATACCTCGATGTATTAGTGGAGAGATGCTCAAAAAGCTGGTGAAAAGGAAAAAAACAACACACATTTATTGACAGCAATAAGAGATCTGGATAACTTAAACTTCACAGTCTGGTGATGTCACATCAAATGGGAAAAGCATGGAGCTATATGTGTCACTTCAGGCTGTCAGTATGGAAAAAGTTGTAGAGCAAGGGCTTTTAAAGCTACTCAGCTATGATGTATCTGTGATGGAGTAAGGTTGTCCAGAAAAAACCCCTGTGTCACTGGTAATAGTAGAATTAATAAAGTTGTATGCAGATGATATCTCAAAGTTTTCCTCACTTTCAGCCAGGTTTTTTTCTCTATTTACACTATAGTGTATTTTTTTAGAAGCTTTTCTCAGGATAGCAGCTGCAATCTATATACTTAGGAGAGCATTGATGTGGGATACACTTGAGCTGGAGAAAAGCATGAGAGTAGTACTGTTTTGGAATTGCTCAGGGCTCTTCAGGGTGCAGACAGATCTTCCATTTTTCAGAAGTAAGAGCAGTATTGTCAGAGTTAACCTCCAGAGAACCTTGATGAAGGAGATTGTGACAACTCTACAGGTGTTGCCATTCCTGCACAAGTGTTTTGTTTCTTGCTGCTGTCTTCAATCAGTGATTCAGTGTGAAGACTGATTATCAGCACACGTTTTAGCTTGATTGTTCTGCTGCTTACCAGGTTTTGATTTTCAGCATTTTAAAACTATTCAAATCAAAAAGTTACCTTGCCTCAATGTCCAGAGAGATAGTTAATTATTGAGCCAGCTGTGGCATCCATTGAGGTGTCAGTGGCTTCAGAATACTGTTATTCTCAGGAAATCCTTTTGTTAATGCCAGTCAAGTCTACTTTATTTAGTGGGTGAAGTTTCTCATTGTGATCAGAGTTCAGCAAAGTTGTACCTGACCATCATTATTATTCTGTTTCTGGGCTGCCCATTTGCTGGATGGGAATAGAGGTGATCTGAAGATTAGCTTGGTAAGTCTTCTGTATTAACTGTTTAGGTAAGAAGCAGCTTTTCTTTCTTTTATTCATGTAGGCAAGATGAAGCTCCTGGCAATAGCTATCAAATAACTAATGAATTTAATTAAAATACATGCATTATTAAGATTTCCAGCTGTGCTATGGAGTGACTATAGTAATTTTCAGATACTTGGAATGAGTAATGGTGTTAGCTTTTCAGTTGCTTTTGACATCAGCTGTTCTATAGGCCTGCAGCTTTGCAGAATCATGAGTGTAGAGCCTGGGTGCTGGACGTAGCTGAGAGGCAGCTGAATAATGTTTTCAGATTTTGTGCTTTTTTGTTCTTGTTAATCAATGAAGATGCTGCTGCACTCACCAGCTGCCTACTTTAGTTTCTGTGGAATTATTAGCATGTCGGCTTTAATAGAAGCCAAATGAAATTTAAAGCATGTGGGCCAAGGAATGTTGTTCGGCAGTTGTATGTCACAGAAAGCTTGGTGCAATTAGATTATCATCATGAAGACTGAACGTTTAGCCAAATCACCATCCCAAGGTAGAGACTGATTCATAGTGTTGCTATCCAATGCAGCAGTATTTTCATGAGTGTCAAGATCTTTGATGATTTTTGAAGCGGAGAAAAATACTTGTTCCAACTATTTCCTAATCTGTAAAGGAATACCAAGTCCAGAAGGCACCCATGTAAGCCTCCAAACCTGGAAGTGACACATGTGGCCTAAAACATATTTAATGAAAGGATGTCTTTGAATTACGTGTAGGCAATGTGTCAGTGAGCATATTCTGGTTATTTAGTGAGAAGCAAGCATTGGTTTTTAATACCGTTGTTTGTCCTTTAGTGTAAATATGTGATAGGTGCAGTTTTGCAAATGTTTTTCTTCACATGTGAAGTGTTAATCTAACACTCTTTACTTGTTTATAGATATACTTCGAATAATTATGAACTTTTATTAAAGCTAATAATATGATAAAGCTGAAGCAAGTTAATCAAGCCATTCTACAACTATTCAACAACTATTTCAATATCTTTGAAATGTGATTCGGTAAAAGCTTTAGTGGTTGTCTTGAGCATGGGTTTCAGCAAAATGTGAGAACAGATTAATATCTACAGAAAAGGGTATCATTGTGCTCTTTCTAATGCACTAACAATTTAATACAAAAAATTCAGCAGTCCTATTGTTTAGAATAAAGGGATACATGTAAATGAGGCCAGTGCTGAAATTGTGTTTAAACAATGCCGACAGTTCTATTGTGTTCATTAATTAATTTCCCAGCATCAAGGTTCTCTGGGAATGAACTGCAAAAATAATTAAAATTATACGTGTGATGAATAGTTTAGAAATTCAAAGGGTGAAAATAGGGAATCAGTGTAGTAAATATTAATCATACTTGTTTGTGCTCATTTGCCTTTTAAAAGCAGGTTATTGATGAAACATGATTGACTTTTGATTCCCATGATCTGCTGAAGTTCTGCTCACAGGTGGAGAAGTCGCAGTGTTCTTTTTGAATCAGTGATGCCTTTACGTGTTTCAAATCTATAGTTTGCTTAAAGCAGTTTTAAGATTTACGTGGAACTACGTTGTCCTACAACAAATTTCTTGCAATGGAATCATCTGGACCATATTTTTACTAAGGATCTGGATTTAGTTTATACTTTGTAAGGTAAACAAAGTCTTCGAGTAGAATTCTGTGAAGAAAATCAGTTTTGATGTGACACAGCTTTGCTTCTTTCTACTGTATTTTTGGCCAACTGGTTGGTGTCAAGTCACTACTTGAGAAGGAATGAAAATGTTTTAAGTTCAAATTAAGTTACTGATTTTGGATGAAATGGATAGGATCTTAATTAGAAGAAAACTTGAAAACAAATTTATTTCCAGCTGGACAAACATGTCTGAATAACTGAGGCTCAGCTTGAAGAGTAACTTGAAATTAAGAAGTATTTGTAATAGCTGTTCCCTCTGTCATTCAGTGTAGATGCAACAAAGATGAGATTTACATTCTGGTAAATTGAAAAGTAGTTTGTCTGGAGGTTGTCACTCCGATCACCATATAACGTATTAATAGCCTGCAGCTTTGAGAATGTGTTTTCTTCAACTTCACCTGTTTGAGACTGGGGTACAACTATTCTGTCATTTTTCTTTTTACTGCTCTTCAGCTTTTCAGTAACTACTCAGTCTTCCATAACTTCTCACATTGAAGTGAGATTATAAGTTATAGGGAGGAACGTCTGAGTAAATTAAAGATGCAAAATGAATTTTCTGGGAAATAGCTAGAGGCTTAGGCTTCTCAGGCAACTATACGGTTTTGAGAAGACTGTAGTGGTGTAATCCTCTCATATCCTCTTACAGCTTGTGTGATCTGACTGCTTAAGCCTTTTCCTGACGAAAATACTCGGGACTAAGGGGTGTGGGCAGGTGTGTGCTTCAGCTTTAAACAAAATGCATTGTATGCTCATGTTTCATGCTGTTAGAGGAAGTAAAACACATAGTGATGTTCAGTGCTAATTATATAGAGATTCTCTAAGTCATTACATTGTGCCACGGCTAGGAACCTTATTAATGGTTCTACCCAAAATACTTTGTTCTTCAACACATTAACTATGCTGATCTAAAGAAAATATAGCTGTTCAAAACCCAAAATAGTATAAATTGTCCTCTGGATTGATAGGGACTAATAATGTTATGTGAGTTTTATTTGTTAACATGCTGAAACTAGCCTAAAAGTAATCAACTATCCCTTGTTGCTGGTTCTGGTGTTCTCATCTCCAAACAAGTTAGGAGTTTCTGGTCTTTAAGTCTGGTAGAATTGGTGCTCACTTTGCCATGTCCCTGTTCTTGCTATCTTGAGCCTGGCCATAACTAGTAGGTAAAATGGAATCTGTTTGCCTTCTGCTTCGTAGAAGTTCAAAGCAGCAGATTAAGTATTTTCACCAGTAAGAACTGATGGTGATTCTTCAGTGCAGATGGAAAGAGGCTTATGGGAAATTGCAGAAAATAAGTCCGTCAGCTTTCTGATCATTTCATACTGCCTAATCCTTCCATGTATCTCTAGGTTGTTTTCAAATAATGTTGGGAAAATAAGCATTGCAAAATTGTTTTCCTTATTTAGAGTTGAGCGTCATCACCCTGCATTTACATTGGAGGCATTCTCCAAGAGAACTGCCGTACCCCACTTTCTTCTGTAAATACCCAATTCATCAAGAAAGGACTATAACTGAGTTGAGTAAGATGCTCCATTCCTTTGCTGTGGTCTAGCAATGTTCCTGTATGTAAAGGTAATAAACCAGTGTCTGTGAGCAGAAAGATCTCTATAAAAGAAAAACATTTCAGTATTGGATGTGAAGGTTTCATACTGAGTGGGAATCCACTTGACATCCTAATCATTATGAACTCTTTAAACTCTTGAAGTGCAAAGTAAAAAAAAATCTCATGTGATTCATTCAAAGAATTCATCACAGTTTATTTTGGAAAAGATAGGTCAAAAAAGTCAAATATACACTTAGAGTTAGCTGTTTTTTATGCTATTTGAATTGAACATAATAGCAAGTGAAGTGGACAGCAATTTAATCTCTCTTCTCAAAATACAAGCTCATGTGGATGATACACAAAGTGATTAATGGGACATACATTAAATGGAGTAAATAATATTTATCAATAGCATCCTTATATATTTGGTATTGATTAATAGACTTACCATGAATTTTGATGGCCATATGGAGCATTCGAGCAGGGTAAGACATTGATTACAAAAAAGTTCCAGCATTGGTCTGCGGCTGGGATTTTGTTGCAGGAGTGTATGTCCAAGTCATCTCTTGGGAACTTTTGCCAGGTTCAGGGAGACCAACTACTAAATTGTTCTGAAAACTGATCCACAGCTAGTTTTCAGCATAAATTTGTCAAATCTATTAGAAAATTATAAGAGAAATAGTTATTTTAACACAATTCTTGTAAACATTTGGAGATAACTAGCTCTTCTGTAAGGGACATAATACATTTTTACGTGGTGTTTTGGCTGTGTCAGATGCTTCCAGCTTACTATTATGGCTTGAAAATGCTAGTTTCTGTGACAGATTCAAAAATACTATGAAGAATGATTGGATCAGATTTGGTTTTAATGCAATGATAAGCCAATGCATGTATTTTAGTATTAAGTGGTGGATGATTGCTACCTACAGATGTTTTAGTAAGTTGATTTTTAGTTTGGTGGGTTTTTTTAAGCATAAATGATCCAGCTTTGCTGCTGTGTTGATTGTCAGATTAGATCAGTTTAGAAAAGTGCTGTTGTTTGGTTACTGCTTCACAGAATCACAGAACATTAGGGATTGGAAGGGACCTCAAAAGATCATCTAGTCCAATACCCCCACCACAGCAAGATCCCCTAGATCAAGTTGCAGATGTCCTTGGGAATAGTGCTGGTGAAACAAAAACAATGGGCGTGTATCACAACTAAATTTTTAGCACTAAAGAATAATCAAAATTGTATCCTATAATGGATTGTAAAGTTGATAAGCAGATTATGATCTTACATGAGTTGGTAGGCTACTACGTACAATGAAAATAGTTGCAAACCTTTAAATATTGAGTACCTTTTGGAATGGCAAAATTTAGATGACTTCAATGCACTGTTCTCTAATTATATTCTTTGATTGTGAGTAAACAGGACGAAGGGTAATGTCTTTAAACAGAGAGTAAATTTGGATTGGATATAAGGAGGGCGTTCTGATGGTGGTAAGACACTGGAACAGGTTGCCCAGTGAAGGCATTGATGCTCCATCACTGGAAGTATTCAAGGCTAGGGCTTTGAGCAACCCAGTCTGAGAAGTGTCCCTGCTCATGGCAAGGGGGTTGGAACTAGATGATCTTTAATGTCCCTTCCAATTCAGTCCATTCTGTGCTTCTAGGAAATATGATATCTTAAGGAATTGTTGTCATTATTTTTGTAGTGAGAAATCACACCTTGCTTGTCTTTAAGAGCCAGTGCACATATGCACCAGGTTGATGTAGCCTGTTGAGATTGCTGAAAACACTGAAGAAGGTTTTTCACTGAAGATTATTGAATTATGAAACACTCTGTAGAATTAAAGGGAATGCCCTTGTGTGGATAACTGTCTAAGCAATAGAAAACTAATGGTAGGAATAAGCAGACAAGTTTCACAATTAAACGAAATAAGTTGTAATTTAAAGTTTGTGATGGGGCTTCCGTTCTTTCTGCTGAAGTCAAGTTTGAAAAGGGATACAGGGTAGAGACAGCAAAGTTACTGACAACACTGTTACTGAGGATAGTGAAGGTGAGAGGTTGACAGCAGGGAGTTGCAGGGCTTCATGTTGTCAGGAAGCAGATAACAGGTGAAATTCCATGTGGACAAATACAAACTGATAGCATGTGTGTGTTTGGAACAGTCCGTACTTTACTGGTATAAATATGGGCTTCAAAGACAACAAAACTGTTAGCTAGTAAGTGACCACGTTGTTCAGCTTGTGTATCTCTGAGAAAAAAATCACAGCTGGAAGAGTATTCTGCGAAGGAGCTCTGGTATGCTTGCACTCTTCTAGGTCACCTGCTGTTGGTCATTTGTAGTGTCGGAGTATTTACTCTGATGTACCTTTCTGAGCTGTGATTATTCTGTGTTTGTTCTCACACTGGAACGGAGCACCAGAGTTTTGACAGTGGATTGAGTCTGTGCCTAGGAACAATGAGCTCCTGGCTGATGGAAAAAACAAATGTAGGAGGAACAACCACCACATTCCACTTTCCGTGATGGTCTCATGCTTTTATCTCTTTCATTTTTCCATAAGTTAATTGCATAATTTTGGAAAAATACCTTAAACCTCTTAACAGCAGAAACCTCTGTGTAAAACCGGTATTGCTTAAAGTAGCTTTATTTATCTGTAATCATGAAGTGCTTGGAAGTCCTTGATTCTGAGTCGTCATTTGAGTGTGAAATGTACTGATTTAATACCTAACCCTGGCACAATTTCCTAGCTTTAATAATTCTTCATACTTTAAAAAATAATCACATCTGGTATTCACTGCATCAACAAATACAATACCATGAAATAATTCTCTCCCGAAATGCTCAAGCACCCAGCATATGGGAGGCAGATTAGATTAATTGTTGGCTAGACAATAATCAATCTAATGATACAACAAAATTTGCACTCTTTCAGTGATTGTTTAATTCAAGAAGTTTGGGAAGCGCAGCATGAAGAATGCTTTTCATTTGAGCTGCAGAGAAGACACAACATTTGCAGGGCCATGAGATATTTGAGATGTTAACACCCTAAATGATTTCTATTGATAATGACAGATGGTTCTTAGATAATGTGCTCTGAGTTGTCTGTAATATGTTCAGAATAAGTCTTCTGGAAGGTTGTACATCTGTCTTGAGATCTTTTGCTAAAATATTTAAATCAAGGTCATTGTTTGCGTTTGATTTTAAATAGCTTTTAGCTGGTAGTCTGCGTTTTTGTACATTTAGAGATCAAACTGTTTGTAACTTCAAAAGCTACAAATGGAAAAGTATAATAGGTAGCAGGTGTTAGAAAAGGCAATTATGCATTAGCTGGTTTACTCAATTTCTAAAACTGTCTAAAACTATCCATTGAAAACACTTTGTAGCCTGGCCTTATCTCTGAAGCATGATGAATTTTTAAATCTATAGGGGGATATGCATTTTTTCTCTAATGAATTGCATATTTAAACCTATTTGGTTTCATTTGAAAGACCTGAAGAAAATTGTATTGGGAAAAACCCAGGATGAACAGAAAAATCTGAAGAAAAAGTCCAGGTTCTTGTGTACGTTTTTTTTCTATTGCTTTTAAGTTTTTAAGCAACTTATCGGCTTTCTGGCTATGGAAAAATTCTCTTTATATGTGATAATAGAAGGAATTATTGACTCTGAAATAAGAATCTCAGGTTATTATCAAGAAACAGAATACTCTGATGTTCTAGTTTGGCTACCTATGTAATAATACTCTGTTGTGATGCGATCCAAGAGAGAGCAAAATAAACAGTTTTGCCAACAGCTACTGAAAATTGAAGTAAAAGTGCTGCTTTCAGGCAGATTTCTTTAATCTTGCTCCCTTCTCCCGTATGCATTCCAACAATTTATGTAGTGTTGGAGGAATGACAAGAAGAAAGTTGGATTTGTATACATTAATGCAAGTTAACTGGGACAAAGTTAACAGAGTTCCTTTCAGTTCCCCCTTGCTCGTAATGTAATTAAAGAAATGTAAACCTTTATTATGTTCAAGTGGCATAACAAATAATCCAATACATATTGTAGTAGTTAGATACTAAATAATAATAAATAAGTTATTGCTTTAAATTAATTGTTTTTTGTTTCCTTCCTACAGACTATTGAGTCTTCCTACTTCTTATTTTTTGAAAACAGTTTTTCTCTTTCTTAATCTGCCCCCAGCAGTATTTCTTTATCTGTTCAGCACATGTCTGTCCAGCTTTATTTGCCTCCATCCTCTTACTGTAATTTTTCTTCGTCATAGCCCTTCCTGTTTGATTGCTAATGCTCAGACTGGTGCCATGCTCTTCAGTTACCCCTTCCTGCAGTAGATCTAAGCAGAGATCATGGTTCGTTGTTCAGTAGTGAACAGAACAAATTCTTGCTATACTGGGAAGTCTGCAGCAGTAGCAGCAGTACATCAGAGCGGGCTGCTGGAAAATATATTGTTGTCTGGTACAGACTGTTGCCTTAGTCATAAACTCAGTCTGTTTTCATTGGACATTGTTGTTTGCTTTCCAAATCTGAAGAAAGGTGGTCGCTTTTATGAGTATTATGTTGCGTATTCCAACATGATGAAAGGCTACCACTCAAAAAATTTTAGAAATAAGGTATTTGTTGCAGTTCAATGCTGAGAAAAACTAGACTATAAGCATTGTTTCTACACTTAATTTTAAGAGTTTCAGGGTTTTTTTCATCTTGTAGATATTGAGGTGGAAACATTTCAATTACAAAAAAATACTTCATGGTCTGTAAAGTTACTTAAACAATAAAGTAGGAAGGGGGTTATTTTTCTTACAACTGGTTTTCTGCATTTTTTAGAGTTGTGTTTGAAATATTGACACAGTACAGTCTCATATGATAAATGGTAGCATCGCTTTGCTTACAAGTACGTCTTCTTGAGATAACAGTTCATGCTTTTATATATGTTAAATTTCCGTCTCGAGAGAAATGTGAACACTGAAGTAGAAGTACATTTACTGAGTACATCATTCTGTTAAAACTCTGATATTGTAAATTGGACTTTACTTTGATTTTTCTGATCAAGGTAAACTCCAGAGAGATGTCTGATTAAAATTACCATATGCTGTGTCTGTTCGGGGATTTTGCAATGTTATTGAAGTCTTGTTATTCAAGTACAGTGTTCGTCTAGAGCAGGAAAAATATCACAGGATTTTTTAAATCTTCCTTTTCTGGTTGAAAAAATTAACCGACTCCTATTTTCAGTTCTAACTATGCCTTTAAATGTAAAACTCCCCTGCAGATAATTGTCATTAACTCTTTTCTTGACTTTTACTGATTTAGTGGACTTGGTGATCTGTGGTTTCTGCAGCTGCTAACATGGTGTTTGTACCAACCCCTCGTACACTATGCACTTCTATCAGTCAAGGGCAGAGGAGAAGGAAAAGCAGTGATAGGATATATTTTTCCTCCTTCACTTGTGGTAGCAGTGAGGTTACTGTGCTGTGAATGTTTTAAATACTGTGCTCTTCTGGATTCAAGAGCAATAAAGTATTTCATCATGTTATTTTTTACAGAAGTTGTTTGAGTTCACTTTATTTGGTTGGTCACTATTTCTGTAAAGAGTAAACTGCAGTTCTGAAATGACTATAAAAACACCCCTAACTGGTGATACTTTTGAAGTGCTACAACTATTAAAATTTTGATTATTCTCATATAAAGTATCTATATATCAGCATTTGTCAAATAATGCTGGTTTATTTTATAATTAGTGGTTTTAAATGTTATTGTAATGAGAATTTACGTGGAGTTACTTCAGTCATCACACTGATAATGAAATAAAACATTTTCCAGTTATCAATGGTATACAAAACCCATAAAATTAGTTTTATTATACAAGGGAGGGTATAGTTATAAAAGTCTCATTTCTAATCGGAGTTTTATAAAGTGACTGAATTTGCTGACTTAAATTAGAACAGAAAGCTGCAGATCTGAATACAAATCTGAGTTGTAATTCCTGTGTGTTAAAATTAGTCAATCTTTTTCCATTAGGTAAAAAGAACCTCTAATACAGTCAAATATAGACCAAGTTATATATTTTTAAAATGGTTAATAATTTCCTATAGCAAAATCTGTAATGCAAAAAATACTACTAGTAGTAGAGTTTACTCAATAATGGAGATGAAGCATATGTTCACGTTGCAGTGTGGAGCTAGACAGTACAGTGTTTCATGCCAGATACAAGCTCATGGGTAACATCAGAAATGAAAAACACAATTAATATAAATATCAGAAAAGGATGCACACCTCACCTTAACTGCCATTACAGATAAAAGCTGTGAAGAGACTTGGTATAGACAAAATGCAAACATGTTAGTCCTATAGAGAGAGATTTAGCTGACATTTGTTGTTAGTAGTGAATGCCTTAAAAATACATGAGGTGTATGATGATCCAAAATATTATCTGTGTATTGAAAAGATGGTTTCTTTTTTTTCTAGTCTGAACCAGAGGGGTTTTCTCACTTTCACTTGTACGTCTGTGCTGCCTTCCTTGTCAGGTGGAGGAGAGAGATCCTGGAAGAGAAAGATTTTCAAGTAAGTGAAGGGGATGTTATGCAAGCATGGGGTGATATTTATTAAATTTAGCTTCATTGCCTTACTTGGGGGTGAATTTATGACAAAATAGTAGCAATTGCAGCAAGGCTGACATTGGCAGACTGTTTGAAGCTGTTAGACCTGACGTCTATGAGCAGAAGGTACATTTTCTTTGTCTACTCCGGGGGGGGGAAAAAAAAGCTATTTTAACTGAGACAGACTTTGAGATGGTAAGTTCTGGAGTTGCTGTTGGAAGCAGAGCCTCGATATTTCACAACAGTGTTTTCTGGAAAGGTAACTAGCTTTTTTTTTTTTTTTAAATCTTAAATGTATGGCTGGAGTTACTTGCAAGTTCATGTTCATTCTTTCAAAAACACTAGGCAAGCAGTCTTTCTAAAATAGGGAGCTGTTTTTTCAGTAGGAATTAAAAGGACTGTAAGTAAGGACTATATTTACTTCATGTCCCTCCATTTAAGAACCTTAGATTTTTTTTTCCAGCAAAAAAGCAAATCAGGGAGTTATTTGGAATGGGATTTGAATGTGGTAAATAGGCAGATCATTTGCATACCCCAGTAGAAGTTCAGTTGTGTTTGTTAAGTAGTGACACTTCACTTTCACATAAATATTTTGTGTTGAAATTTGCCCTGTGATACACATGCGATGCCTGAAAGGCACTGAAATCCTGTTTACAGGCTGACTGTAAACAAACCGGGCTGCAGAGCCCCTGTGGTTGCCTGCCCTGGGGAAATGGCCCATTACCAGCTTATTTTCTCTCCATCTGACTGAACTCTGTTGCCCTATACAAATGAACCATTGTGTACATTTGTGTATTGCGTCAATCTATTTTATCTTTCTTCATAAAACAATTTTTTCAGTGCACATTAGCTGTCGTCGCCTATCTTTGTAATAAATAAGTGCCTAAGGGCACAGCATAACAACTTTAATTTATGCTACCTGCTAACACTGTCAGATTTTCTCGATTTATGGTGTTTTGTCAGAAATAGTTTTAATGTTGGCAGTCTTGCCTCAACTACAGTTGTTCACTGTTAATCCTTCCTATTAAATTTTTCCTGTTGATTTCCTAAAATTCATAATTTCTCCTCTTCACTGTGTTTAAAGTAAATAATAATCCCAAAGTACAGTACTAGTGATACTTCTTTTGTCCACCTCACATACGTTCAGATTTGTTTACTTAATTAAAGTATTTCTTTATGGTTTAATTTCTTTGTAGACTATGTAAACTAGACTATAAAGTATATAAAGACATAAATCAGGAACACACTGGGAGATGTTTATTGGACTGCTTTAGCTTCCTTACGGCATAGAAATGCAATTAGTAATTTTAAGGATCTGTAGGCTAGTGGTAGTTTTATCACTATCATGTGTTACCACTTAAAGGCTTGGCCTTTTTTATTGTCTAACGTGACCTTGTAAAATGACTAAACTAAAGTGTTATCAATTCTCCAAATGATACTTCTCTCCCACAGGCAAGAATAAAAGCCATTATTCTTTCCTCTTTGTTAATAATAGCTGCCAACCATTGCCTAGTCTTCCAAGTAGTAGCTCAAGTAACAGGCATTTAAACTACATCAGAAAACTGGAAAAGTCAGCATGTGTAGATGGAATAATCTGGTTGCGTTGAAACGACATTATTGAGAAGTCATAGCTGTGGTGCGTTTTGTACTGAATGTTTTTGTTCTTTAAACTATTAAGAGCCATCAAAACATGCATCCGTGCATTTCTCTTGCACATCATGTGTTTCAGATTTGGGTTTTTTGCACGTGACAGAGGTAGGAGACATTTCTCCTCGCTGTCAGTCAGAGGTTCTGGTTTGTTAGTATTAGTATGAGGACTCGTGCTCTTCTTTTAACGTCTGTTTGGCCTCTTTTTGGTAAAATTAAATACCTCTCAGGAATTTTAAGGGTGTGTCGATATGTCAGATAAGAAATATGTGTAGCTTTTGAATCAAAGACCAGTTTTAAAGGGCTTCATTAGGCAATACTTTTAAAACTATTTTTGATGAAGTGTATTATTGGTAATGTTACCAGTAATGATGATGATAGAAAATAATGTTTGCTCTTAAGATATTTGCATCCTTTCTCTTAAGTACATCTTGCTAAGCAATCAGTAAAAGTATGATGTTAATTATTCCTCATATGAGCAGATTAATTTATAGACCTACACGTCACAGAGCTCTACAGTCATAGTTCTTTCTTACAGGCAGCATGTATATGGGTGGTTCTGCTTTTGAGTAGGGTTTTTTTTAGTGTATTGCGTAGCAGAGGAAGACATTTTACAGTGAAAGGAGTTAGACTGGCTGGACTAACGCTGTAGAACCGAAGAACTCCTTGGTATTTGCAGTTACGTTTGTAAAAGTAAGAATTGACCTCCTCTGAAACATGAGATTTGCAGGTTGTCATAACTTCTAGCAACAGACATGTGAGAAGAAATGTGGTACGTCAACTCAAAGGGACTTACTTATTTATTGAAGTTATCACATGTTTCTGCCTTTTGAAAACAGCGACCTTTTCACTTTCCACAGATTAATCCATGCCCCTTGACCATTCAGTGTCCTATGAAATGGTTCCTGTCTGACTGCTGTAAAGTACAGTGCACAGGAGAATGACAGACAATTTCAAACAGTAGTATCTCAAGAAAAAAACATTTGCTTTTAGGAAACTGGGGGGGGGGAAAATGTCAAATCTGTTGTTTTGTTAGGAATTTATAGTTGTTTACAATTTGTATTGCTTAATAAACATACCGGTAACTGTTCTTGTAAGCTTTGATCCCATTGTGAAGTTTGCTATGCGGTGCAGTGTAATGAGGGCAGAAATCATCGCATGCCATTTTTAAATCTCCCAAGGTCACTTTTTGATAGCAGAGACACTATACAAATGTGTTCTCTGGTAGACATCTTAAATATTTCATGCCTGGATAGAATAAAAATATTACTATTGAGTGATAGTGTGAGGGGAAAATACAGTGGACTCTACACGATTCAATGTAAATCAAGCAGAAGCTGTTTATTAGTCCTTAGGCTTTCCCTTCTATACAATCTCTCTCTCCCTACACGTGATCTCACAACTTCCAATAAGTAGTGCTATCTTGCTCATGAGGTAGTCATGCCTTTTAGCTGGCTTTCCAATCGCTTCTTTCTCAGGTCCAGCTGCAAGCGGGCAGAATTTCACCTCTTCTGCGCCCAGGTGCCCCATCCTTGTGTCTTGTGGGCTTCTTGGTTCTCTTGTCTCCATGGCACCTGGTTCTTCTCCACCAGGTAGCAGCATTCCTTAGCTATGATGTCTTAGGCCTGAAGTAGCGTCCGTTGGTTTATGCTACCACAATAGTAGTTTAGTAAGTTAGGGGTGGTTGTTTTTTCATGGCTATCAGTGTAGAAAGAGAGAGAGAGACACAGAGGGACTGAGTCTGCTTTGCTTACATGGGAGGCTCTACAAACCCAGTGCAGAAAGCTAGTTTGGGTGGCTGTGCAAACTCTCTCTTGTCATACTTCAGATTGGCAGTTTTACCTGACTTGTGGGGGAAAGGAGAAGACAATGGGCAGACAGTAAATGGAAGACCTTTTAGTCCTGGCTCAGATTTTCCCTTGTAACCAATGTAATGTCTTATAGGATTTCATGGGTCATTCCTGGCTTATATTTCTTTTGATGGTGTGAATATTCCCTGTCGCTTCTTTGGTACAAACTAGTGTCAGGTTAAGAAAAAGCAGTAAGTTTAATATAGATAAAACCACATTTTAAGTATGAAATGTGAATGCAAAATGTGAAATTAATTTAATTTCTACTATCTAAGCTTAAGTAACTAAAAATGCAAGTGATAAGGACCTGTCTGTTCATCAGTATGTCTTACACTTTGACTTGATGTTAATTTTCATAACTGCAGCTATAATTCCAAAATTTTCCTCAGCTCTTAAGAGATACAAATAGTTGATGCTGTTAAATGATAAAACATTGAGCATATTTTGAATGAAATTATTAATATCAAATATGTCTGAGTTCAATGTGTGCAAGTTACATGAAAGATTTCTGAAAAACAGGACTTCAGGGACTAGATCCTCTGTCAGACTGAGGATAAGCTAATAGTATTGTTGGATTGACAGTGCGTTAACTGTTAGATTTAGTCCAAAATGCTCAGTTTAAGTAAGTTATCATTTTGTTGACATAGCTGAGCTATAAAAATACGTTCAATATGTTATGGTAAGGAATGTCTTGCAAATTTTTTCTTTACAATTCTAAGATACAGGTTTTTCTGTCTGTCTAACAGACATTTTCACCCATGCTGTCATCAACTCACATCTTTATTACTGCAATGTCCTTTTCTTTGGCTTTGACAAATGCATTTTTTGCTTCATTTATATTCACTCAGACTGCAAAGAAGCTGGAAGGATCATTTTTCAGCCCATCGTTTTTTTCTTGGTTTGCATCTCCTTAACTCCCTTTCCTTTATAGCACCAGGAAAACTTTCTCTTTCAAGGCCTTTAATGGACTAATACCAACACCTTACATGTCATCTTGTATTCAGTGTTGATATGCTGACTGCCAGTTTATCAACCAGTGATGACAGCCTCATCATGCACTTGCAAGAGAGTATCTGTGCTATATCCCAGGGTGACCATCTTACTTACATGGAGCTCCTAATGCAGATACTCAGTCACTTCCCTCTAGATCCTTATGTAAGGCTTGTTTTTCTGCAATACCCAGAATAGATTTGACAGGTAGGCTTGAGTCTGTTAATAGCACTTACAGTCACGTAGACTAGTTTTGTGTTGCTGCTTCTTACTTTCTTGTGAATGTCTCTCTTGTTTTATACTAGAGTCATAACATTCGGGTTTATATAATCTTGAAAATAATGATTCTTTAACTATTATTTTACATAAACATAGGGAGAAAGCCTTATTGACCTCATGACCGAAATGAATGTGTGCTAAATTGTCTGTCTTTTAAAATTTAGATAAACACTTTTGATTTTTTTTTTTCAAATGTCTAATTTTGGTGATTACAGGCTCATGTTGGATCAAACAGTAATGTGAACCACAGTCTTCCTACATCATATGATCAATAGCATATTAGGGAAGTTTAAGGTTATTGGAACTGCTTATGTAAATATTTGTTCTGTATGGAGTTGTTGTCAGGCTTATTCTTAGATTTATTCTTAGGTCTTGCGTGTGTTGGTTCTAGGATGGTTACCTATCTCAGAGGATAGTGAATGTTTCACAGTATCTGCATTCAAATGAAAGTCAGATACACAGAGACTTTGAAGTGCATCTTTAGCTTAGTGATGGAGTGAGCACTGCCAGTTTTCCTCATGACGGTGTTACAGACTTTGAATGTCTCACAAAGGACTCTGGCTTGCACTGACCGGCTTGCACTGACCAGCAGTTGGACTGTTACTAGGGGTATGGTTTTTTATTTTGCTTTTCACATGAAGTAACTGTAATATTAAAGTAGATTCTTGCATGTAAGCTAAAACCACTTGAAACAGAAGGTTTTAAAGAAAGACAAATGTGATTCTATACACTTGTCAGAGCGTATATTTGCTCTGAAGCTGAATAATGAAACTTTCCGCCTTAAAATCAGATTTGTAGATAGTTACAGAGGTGATTGTGTAACAAGACGCTTGGAAGACAAATTCATGCTGCTGTCTGCACGAGTAACAGGTTTTAGCTTAAAAAGTCTAATATCCTTCCTAGCAATTATCTACTATAGAAGCACATGTCATATATCAGAAATGTGGCTTTAGACCATCTGTTTATAGGAGGGTACGGTAATACAGGTTTCCTTAATCTTTTCTGATTTTTGTTCCTAGTTTACGATGTGTGTTTTTAACTAGATGCTTTTTCTGCATCAAAGCACAGGAATTCTCACTTCATATGATATGAGATGTAACTAATAAATAGATTTTTAAATTAGCTTCTTGGTGTGTGCTGTGCTAGAAATTTAGTCTCCATTACTATTGCAGTAAAAATAAATTTGTCTCAATTTAAAAAAAAAAAGGATCTGAAAGGATCCTCTAGATACAGGCCTTCAACTTGACTTGATTGCGTTGACCACTACTCTCTGGCCTCTATCCTGCAGCCAGTTCACAATCCACCTCACTACCTGATATTGTCCAGACCACACTGCCTCAGTTTAGCTGTGAGGATGCTGTGGGAGACCGAGTCAAATGCTTTACTGTAGTCAAGATAGACCACATCCACTGCTTTGCTACCATCTGTCTACCTGGTTGTGTCCTCATAAAAGGCTATCAGGTTGATCAAGTATGACTCCCCTTTGGTGAAGTCATGCTGACTGTCCCTAATGACCCTCTTGTCCTTGCTGTGCAGCTTCAAAGATAAATTGTTCCATCCCCTTTCCTGGGATGGAAGTGAGGCTGACCAATCTATAGTTACCTGGGTTGTCCTTCTTACCCTTTTTGAAGACTGTAGTGACATTTGCTATCCTCCAGTCCCCAGGCACCTCTTCTGTTCCCTGTGACTTACTAAAGATGATGGAGAGTGGCCTAGTAATGATTTCTGCTGTCTCCCTTAGCACTTGTGGGTGTATCCCATCAGGACCCATGGATTTATGCGTGCACAGATTGCTCAATTGGTCTCTAACCAGTCCTCATCAACCAGGGCAAACTCCTCTCTTGTCCCAAGTTCCTCTGAGGCCTCAGTGTTCTGGGGCTCATCAGGACAGCCTCCATTGGTATAGGCAGAGGCAAAGAAGGCATTCAGTATCTCTGCTTTCTCTGTATCCTTTGTCACCATGGCACGTGCCTCTTTCAGCATAGCCTACATTGTCTCTAAAGTTGGTTTTATCTGCAAAGTATTTAAGAAGCCCTTTTTGTTGCCCTTGACCTCCCTTGCAAGGTTTAATTCCAAGGAGGCCTTGGCTTTTCTAGTTGCATCCCTACATCCTCTGACTAGAGTCTTATAATCATCCCAAGTGGCCATCCCCTCCTTCAATGACCTATAGACTTTCTTCTTCCTATTGAGTTTGCCCAGCAGCTCCCTGTTTAACCACACAGGTCTTCTGGCTCTTTTCCTTGACTTCCTACCTGTTGGGTTGCTCAATATTACAAAATTAGCAGTCATTTGGATTTGCTCAATCATTTATATGCAATGTTATCTAATATAAGCTAATAAGGAAGAAAATTTTTTCAGATATTAGTCTTTCAGGTGCTAAAAGAAATATGTTGACCAGTTGCATATTTCAGTGCAGACATTACATGTACATGTGATTTACATTACAGAGTCCAGTTAGAATGAAAATGGGTTATATTATGTAGTTTGGCTTAAGGCTTGATGAAATAAAGTCAATCCTGCGAGCCTGGTCTAAATTAGAAATAAAGTCACTTGAAATTACATTTGTAGTCGGTGGAAAGACAAAAGTGTGATTCAGTCCCTTCTGATCTCTCCCTATGCAAATGTTTGTTTCACTCTATTAATTACAAAGGCCGTGGCATTTGCAGAAATTAATCTGATAAATGCCTACACTCAGTGGTCTACGTATTGAATAATCTTTGAACGCTTTGAAAAATCTGAGTGTCTCTTGGCAAGCCCAAATACTGCTTCCTGTACTGTTACCAGAGGTGGTGTCGGCCAGGAGGAGGAAGGGTAGCTCTTAAGCAACCAAAGCAAAGCCGCTGGAGATTGCTGAATAGAGGGAAGAAGATACTGAACACAATTCCACTTGTAACACTTGATATTGTATGGAGGAAAACTGTCGAGCATAGTGTATATACAGGTCAGATTGCTTGAAAGATTCATTTAAACTCTGACCTTTTTTTTGTGGGAAAGAAAAGGTCTATGTTTCTTTAGCCTGCATTTGTTCTTTGGGGTGTAGTTTCTTGACTACAGGAGTCCCAAGCCCTCCCACTGCATGTGTAGGTCTGTTTTTTGTTATTATAATTGTCCGAGTTAAGGGAATTTGCTATTATGGCTTTGAATGCGTGAGAGTTTTGTTGGAAAACACATCTGTGTGGCAGTGGTAGGAAGATGAATTTGAAATGTGCAGACAAGAGTATGTTTACCTTCTGCCTCTGAGCATGTTAATTTTAACTTGTGTTTAATAACGAAAGTTACTAAAAATTCCTTCACTGTAAGTGACTGAACACTAGAAAATACTTTTATTTTACTTAATAGTCGTTGTGTAAAGTCATGCTGCGTTCTGGATATTCTTGCCAATAATTGATTTTGTGTATTCTGTTCATTTGCTTAAAACTTTTCCATTACTACCTATTTTATGGAGTGACTAATTGGCAGAACAACCTAAAAAGGGTTGTTCATATCATTGGGTCCCTGACTATCTTCCATGATAGTCTCTTCAGAATCAGAGTTTCTTAAAATGACATAGTAATTTTTTTCTCAAACTCTGGGAACAATAAAATCGTCAGGATCATAACATTTGTAAATACTTTTAAAGCTCCCTACCTGCGTTACGTATCTGCCGACTTCTGCAGTTTACCAAAATCTCTATTTTGTTATACTCCCTGAAAATGGCCTTCTTCCAGTGTGGTTAGATGATCCCATTAACCTTACAGTGCCATTGGTCAGCTTTTCCTCTGTGCCTCAGGAATTAATTTTCAAATTGTTAATGGAAATTGCTTGGGGAAATTTAAGCTAGATGAAGTGCTTTTTTTCCTATTGTTTTCATTAGTGGTGTTTTAATTGCGGGAAAACGTTTGATATAGCTTTTTGTCCCTTACTAGATTGTTATCGTTGAAGGTAGTTCTTGCAGAATGGATAGGCCCACATGTATCCACAAAAATGAATATTAAATGCAGCTTTTGGAATGAATCAGACTGGCCTGGATAGGATGCAGGGCAATCATAATCGTTTTAAAGGAGATTTCTTACAAAAGGTGTTACAGAAACTAGTTTTCAGGTCCATGTATTATGGTGAGTTCCTAAGACATTCATATTTAATGATGGATGACAATGTTTTCCTGAGGTATTAGAACTCTTTTATTCCCCTAAGTCTGTATATTCTGAAAATCTAGAAAGGACAAAATGCTGGAGTTTGTAGTATTTTGAGCCATTGTGAGCAGGAATGAAGCAACTGTCTCTCACCGGACCTATAGCGATCATATAAAGAAATTTCTCCAGTTACTTTATCAGTATTTATTGTGAAAAACTCTGTCATTATCTGTCTCAGTGACTATATTTAACTTGAATCTATGCTGAATTGCGCTTCTGAATTAAAGGCTTAGAAGTGATTACAAAAAGTAAGACATTCTGTAATAATTTTACAACAGTGTAATAGACATTGCAAGTAATCTTCTGTCATCCAACCGCGATCAGAATATAATGCTACTGATGTGAGTCACATGTTGTATTGTTGGTTGGTTGCTTTTTTTAAAAAGACTTAAGTATTGTTACAACCAATGGCACCCTTACTTTGGTTCTGCACGGTATTAGAATGATACACATGGTGATGATTGGTTTAAAAAACCCAAAAATAAACTCCAAAGTTTTTTTGCAAGATACAGAGGATCCACATTTCTGTGATGTGCAGCTGCAGAACTGGGACAAATGCACTAGCAAATCCGTATGTGGTCAGAAAAACACAGAATCACAGAACAGCAGGGATTGGAAGGGACCTCGAAAGATCATCTAGTCCAATCCCTCTGCCACACCAGGACCACCTTGACCAAGTTGCACAGGAACACATCCAGGTGGGTTTTCAAACGTCTTCCGAGAAGGAGAATCCCACATATTATATTATCCTAGAATTCATGAATCAATGGCTTTATTAAAGGCAAGGTGGTACAGAATGTGCTAACTCCTCCCATCTTCAAATCTTAAAGAGATGATCACACCTGAGGAGGAAAACCATAGAATCATTAGGGATTTGAAGGGACCTCAAAAGATCATCTAGTCCAACCCCCCTGCCACAGCAGGATTACCTAGACCAAGTCGCACAGGAACACGTCCAGGAGGGTTTTAAGTGTCTCCAGAGAAGGAGACTCCACAACCCGCCTGGGCAGCCTGTTCCAGTGCTCCGTCACCCTCACTGTGAAGAAGTTCCTTCTCATATTGATGTGGAACTTCCTGTGTTCCAGCTTGCACCCATTGCCCCTTGTCCTATCACCATTTGAATGACATTGGGAAGAGCCTGACCCCATCCTCCTGACACCCACCCCTCACATATTTAAAAAGAAATTGTTTAGGGTCAATGGACTCTTGACAGCCTCTAACAAATCTGATCATTGTGTCGATAAGTTTATTTAAATAACTTCTGCTGAACTTTTAAAATTACTGTTTTGGCACAGTTTTGTAATTACATGTAAGTGAGAAGCTGGAGTGGCTAAGTAGTTCTGATGGCATCTAAAACTCACGTTGTGTGTCACAATTGAAATAGATTTCTGTTTCACTTATTCTAAAAAAAAAAAAAAGATGAAAACTATAAAGATACAAAACAATGAGTATATAGAATGTTTCTTGCCTAATAAGCATTTGTTCATTATCCATAAATCAGTGCATTGATCATCCTGCATGTCTTTGTATAGCTTTAAGCAAAAATAATAATGAAGTGTTTGCATCAGTTGAGTTTTTTGACAACTCAACTCACCACTTTTAGTAAATGCTACTGTTGAAGAGTTAAATTGCAAAAGTGGTGAAAAAAAGTCTTTTGACTATTTTGAGTGGGACCTCAGGGATCCAGAGGCATGCTGCTGTTACATAAATACAGTCATACTTCTTTTTAAAGCATATTCATTTGAGCGCATTAAGAATCAATAAAATGCAAGTTCAATAAATAGGCTTCAAAACAAAAACTGTTTTGCAAATATGCAGAGCAATTAAAGGATAATTTGCAGAGCATTTTAGCAAGATGTGAAGCTTTTACCCTTTCCATTTTATAGTTGAGACTAACACATATCATTGATAATACTTCATAATAAGATCCTGGCAGGAAATGAGATGAAAAAGCTGAGCTGAGGTTTTTGCATCCATTTTCAGGTATCATCCCTGCTTGTAAAAGACACAGTTTCATTTTGGATACTCTGTTCTTAGCTGATCTCACATGAGTACCAAAACCAGCTACGGCTTTTTACCAAAAGAAAAAATAAATTGCAACCAGAAATGTTAGGGCTGTCATAACTTCAAAGGTATTGAATTTCCCTTCGTATTAAAAACACCCAAACAAAACCCCAACAAAACCCAAGCAAACCCATCCAAAGCGGAAAAGGCTATCTACTCTTTCTATTTAGTAAAAAACCCCCAGTTGTGCCTTCCAACAACTGTATTTCAATACAATGATTTTTGTATTGAAAAGCCACATAATGTGTAACTTCCTATGACATTTGAATCACAGAATGTTAGGGATCGGAAGGGATTTTGGAAGATGATCTCGTTACCACCTTTTAACTGACCAGCACACTTCTTGGAACTGGAGGGGATTTTTGATTCTTCCAAATTCCTTTAGGATGTACTTATGAGTCTAGATTTCATTTTTGCCACATTACAATCGTGCTGTATCTTGAATGCTTTCATCGTAATTGTTTCTTTCTCAGAGTAAACATTGGATTTCCCTTAATAGCAGAATTATCATATTTTGTCTTCAGCGACATTGCCTGTTTTTAACAGCTTGAGCCTTGGGATAAAAATATCTACATAAGAGAGGAGATTTACTAGAGAAAAGCAATGCCTGTCAAAAAACTAAAATAAACTAATTCCAGCTAAAAGTGATGTGGTGAATACCAATGGAGCCGGGAAAGCTGACAAAGACAAAACGACTAACGCTGGAAACATGAAATTGGAAGGTGTTTTAATGTCTCTTTTGTAATGCCCATTTCCACAGGTTTAATGGGGAGAGACTTGGACACAGAATACAGATAGTTCTAACTTAAGGAAAAATGGCATGATCCTGCTAATATGTGAAGTAATTTGATGGATATCACAGAAATCAACAGATTGAAAAATATTCCAGTTTATATCAAAGCTACTAGATCCATATATTCAGTATCCAAAATTATACTCTTCAAATAAGTTCAGGCATTTTGTTAAAGGTTTTATCAAAATTAAGCATTCATATATAGAGTTTTTGATACGGTGTTTCATTGTGTATTCAGTTCACAGTATTTGTTTAGTGTTTGGAATAAACACTAACTGGAAAGTGAGATCTGAGCTCTTACTACAATTACGTGCTTTCCCTTTACTGACATCACTTACACCAGTAGTAACTTCAGAATAGCAGGAGCTCGAAAGATATTAGAAGGACCCTGCAGTGAACACGATGTGTCTTCTGTCTTGTAACTAGCTTCTGGCTTTGAAACCCAAGGTCCAGGAAAAGTTTTTAAAAATCAGGACAGAGTATTTGGGTTTGTTTTCATTGGATATGCTTTAATCTACAGATGCTTACTAAACTTCACATATACTGTGAATGTGAGAGTTTCCTATGAGCTGACTGTCCAGTCCTTTAACTGAAGTGAGTCTCCTTCTCTGGAGACATTTAAAACCTGCCTGGATATGTTCCTCTCACAGGGGGATTGGACTAAATGATCTTTCAAGGTCCCTTTCAATCCCTAATGTTCTGTGATTCTATGAAAAATTAATGAAAAACAGGTTCTACAGTATTTGCAGGGTTTTCACACTTAAATCTACCGAAAGGATGCATGCCTCATTCTCTAAGAGTGTTTTTAACCCAGTTGCAAGAAGGGGACAGAGGAGAAGAGACAGTCAGCTTGTCAGAATCACTAAAACAGCAGCTGCAATTACAAGACTAGCTAAAAGCAGGTGTTGCTGTGTGTCTAAACTGCAGATGAGTCACATTTGTAGCTGATACTCTGATGAGCTTTAATGTGTTTTCTTTCCTGGCCCATTCACTCTGAGTTAAAAGCATCATCATACTCAAGGCAAGGATTTTGGTGCTTTTCTAAGAGTCAAATTAGGTACCAGACCAAGATGTACCAGAAAAATGTTTTCTACTCAAACAATTTTTTAGTTTTTCAAGTTATAGTCATCTGTGTCTTATGTAGATGGCTTCTATGACTGTTTTCTTTAGAAATGTGCTGAGCCGCCCATTTGACATCAGATTGGATATTAAAATTTAGATGCGTGGAAGTTCTGGCTTTTCAGATAAAAATCTTGTCAGTAGTCCAGAGGGTGAAATTGCAGCAGGGAATGATTCATTATATTTTCTTGCTGTTCATGTTCCCAGGAATCTTTTTCAAATCATTTGGTTATAGTTGCTAAATAGAGTTGCTGAAGGTGCACTTCAGGAAGCACTAGAAAAATCCAAACCACAGAATTTCTGAAGACACAGCTAAGGATAGTTTTGATCAAAGGAAAATAAGAACTCTCTTACATTCTGCATTGTCTTCCTCATGTGATTAACAGCTAAACTTTAATTTGGCAAAAAATGCCTTTATGTTTCTTTAATCATCAAAACAGAGTTCTGTATGGTTGTATGTGAAACTTGTAATGCTTCTTTATCACTCAAATTAATTTCATCTGAAGTATAGATTTCATATATTTTTAATTCAGATGAGCAAGCATTGTTCCTTGGTGACACATAGTTCATCATCCACTCTGGCTGTGACCATAATGAATTCTCCTATCATAAAGTAGTGTGATAGCAGCATAAATATAACGTAATAACAGCATGATTTAGCAGCACGAGTCAGCAGTGGACTGTTACGTCTTTCCAAATCTGTACTGGAACTTTGCTATCTCAACAGAATGTTAGGAAGTAAATGAGGTTCATTACGGTTGAAGTGGTTCCAGTCATCCTAAGTTGACTGACTTCATGGTTTGCTGGGGCTGCAAGGTTCTGTCTTGTCCTGATTCAGTCTTGCTGAGCGTGTTATCATTTCCCTTGTGGCAGCATGAACACTTACCAATAAGTGATACAGTGTAGGTCATGAATGTGAAACTAGTGAAAGAATTTGACGCTTATTACCTTGATTTATTTATGGTTGGGTTTTTTTAATTTTCAGAAAGAAATTATGGTTAATTTTGGATAATTTTAGCTATTTGGATAGTTTCATATATTTTCGTTTCCATGAAGATTTTGAATACTTATTTTCTTTCAATGTATCTACCACTTTATAGCTTATCAGAAATCTTCTTAGTGATGGTTTTGACCCCTTCTTGGGTAAGGCATCGTTGTACACTTGAGAGTGCTGTCCAAAGGCTTTTCTCAGTTCTCTGGAAGATGATAAATAAGGAAGCTGCTCTTGTGGCCAAGAGGACCAACAGCATCCTGGGGTGGATCAAAGGGGGGGTGGTTAACAGATCGAGAGAGCTTCTTCTCCCCTTCTAGTCTGCACTAGTAAGACCACATCTGGAGTATTGTGTCCAGTTCTGGACCCCTTAGTTCAAGAAGGACACGGAGCTGCTGGAGGGAGTCGAGGATGATGAAGGAAGTAGAACACCTCCCTTATGAGGAAAGGCTGAGGGAGCTGGGTCTCTTGAGCTTGGACAAAAGGAGACTGAGTGGTGACCTCATTAATGTATATAAATATGTGAGGGGTGGGTGTCAGGAGGATGGAGCCAGGCTCTTCTCAATCTCATCTAGTGATAGGACAAGGGACAATGGATGTGAGCTGGAACATGGGAGGTTCCATATAAATATGAGAAGGACCTTCTTCCCAGTGAGGGTGACGGAGCATTGCAGCAGGCTACCCAGGGGGGTTTTAGAGTCTCCTTCTCCAGAGAAGTTTAAACCCGCCTGGATGTGTTTCTGTCGACTTGGTCTAGGTGATCTTGCTGTGGCAGGGGGATTGGACTAGATGGTCTTTTGAGGCCCCTTCCAATTCCTAATGTTCGGTGAAAATCCCAGGTATCAGGATAATACGCCTGGATACGTTCCTGTGTGACTTGGTCTAGGTGATCCTGCAGGGGGATTGGACAGGATGATCTTTCGAGGTCTCTTCCAATCCCTAATGTTCTGTGATTCTGTGAATACTAGAAATGACTGGTTTTCTAGTGCCCACTCTGTATCTAGTTAACAATAATATTAGTAATAGATTTATTATTGTTTTCAAAAAGTTGTTTTGTTTTCTTTTAGGGATTTTAATGGCAAGTTTGTAACATGTACATTCTTCATGTATCTGTGACTATTTTTGGTTATCTGTCTCAGAAGCCTCTGGGAAGAAAATAATATTGTTGTGCACATGCAGATAATAAAGGTCTGGTTTTAATTATAATTATTAAATTACATCAGCTTTACTTAGCCAGTATTTTCCTGATAATTATTATTTGTCTAGGTACATAGCCAGTGTTCTTTCTATCAGTTAAGAAGAAAATAAGAAATGGGTTTTTTTTCCCCCAGTGTCCTTCCTTACATCTTCATTTCTATCTTATTTGTCAGAAGTGAATCTGTGTTAGATAACAATATACATTAGACAAGACAGTGGAACTGGATTTTGTTGTTTGGTGATAATTCTGTCTTTAGTTAATAGATACAAATAGGCAAGATAATTATTTCATACAGTACAGGAGTTTTTTTTAATATTTTTGCCTTTACTTTTAAATAGCCTTTAACAGCATGAACAAAAAATATAACAAGACATCCTATAACGTGAAGCAAAACAATAGGTTTTAGCTAATTGTTTTCTAATGAGCTTCTTTTAGTCAGTGATTGATATGATGCTGTTCAGCATTTTCACTAATAAAATAGATATTTTTATCTATTTCCACTAACAGATAATAAAAGCCTGTGGATGACACAGATTTACCGTTCTGACAGAGTGAGGAAAAAGAGCAGTTATGTAAACCAGTCTTTAACCCGTTGTTCAGTTGACCTTCAAGCAAGCTGTCTTTTGATACAGCCAAATTGTGAATTTTTGCAAAAACAGGATAAGTGGAATAGATCATGTCTCTGGAGTCAGAGACTAGCCTCAAATGTGCTCCTTCTGAAGGGATCCTATGGGGTATTGTTGGCAGCTCTCTCAGTATGAGCTCCCAGAATGATTCTAGGCATTTGGGAGTTACTGCAGCCTTAAATTAATGAACACGATCCTGCTGTGTCAGGGGGATTAGACTAGATGATCTTTCGAGGTCCCTTCCAATCCCTAATGATTCTATGAACGCAAGAATTGGTTTGCCTTTTGGTGGGGCTTGATTATATTTTTTCTTAATATTGCATCCAGTTCCGATATCTGAAGTCAAAGGCATAGGCAGAGCTCAAAGAGGAGGAAATATTTAATTAGTCAACAGGGAAACGAATAGGTGAGAAATTCAATAAGAAAAAAATCCTACAATAACAAAGTAAGTAATGAATTTCTGTACCTCTTAAGAATTTCAAAGTGATGTTTTTCCTGAAAAAAATGAAAAGTTTAGGTTTAGTTCCTATTACCTACACAAGAGGTCAGACCAAGATAAGTAATCATCTTTCCATCATCTTTCCTGGCTCTAACATCTACGACTGTAGAAATAAGTATCACAGTATTACCAAGGTTGGAAGAGACCTCACAGATCATCAAGTCCAACCCATTACCACAGAGCTCAAGGCTAGACCATGGCACCAAGTGCCACGTCCAATTCTGCCTTGAACAGCTCTAGGGACGGCGACTCCACCACCTCTCTGGGCAGGCCATTCCAGTGGCCAGTGACTCTCTCAGTGAAGAACTTTCTCCTCACCTCAAGCCTAAATTTCATAAAATCATTAGGGATTGGAAGGGACGCCGAAAGATCATCTAGTTCAAGTTCAAAGTAAGTGTTATGTATCTGTTACATAATAATCTCAGTGACATACACGGTTGCTGTTGTGTATAGATTTGAGAACATCTGAAGTTCTCACAGCTGTTGAAACAATTAGATAATGAATCGGCCTCAGAGTGTCGTTCTGAAGAGGCAGTCCTCATTTCTAATGTGTGTACAATGGGCTTTTTTGTCTTCACAGAATCACCTCTTAACTATTTTGTCATCTGGTAAAGTTGAGTTATCCTTACTGACTAACACACAGTGTCAGGACCATGCTGCTGTCCTGAAATCTAAATCTAAAATCGTGTGTCTCTGTAACGCCTTGCTGCAGAGCAAAACGCTTCCAAAGTTAGTGAGTAATTGCTGCTTTTTTTATTATTGTTTTTTAATTTTCGTCACCACGTCCGATAATATAACTGAACTCTAGAAGCAACTTCACTCTGTCCTGCCAGTAACTTACATCCTTCTGTGCCATGGAAGCCCACGTGAGGTAGCAGGAGATGCGCGTCTGTTTTGTCTTCAGAGTTTCACCACTCTGAGGATGCTGAGAACTAACTGCAGAGGCCCCACAAAATATGTTTTGCCGGCTGGGAGGAACACCTTGCAGCTTTGGAGTCCCCTATCATACGCAGACGTTTTCAGAAGTTGTATTTGGTCTAACTCCTGCTGAAGGAAGGGAAGGATGTGATCCAGGCTGTGTTTAATCAGGAGAGATTTCCTGTTAGCTTTGCCTTATGGTTTACATTTTAGAGATGCTGTTACTCTCCCAAGTTTAAAATCAAATCTTCCTCAAGATGAAAATCTGTTTTTATTGTCCTGTAAGTTTCCAGAAAAAGCACTTTCTGATTACTAAAATGTATTTTTCTCTTATCAACCATTGGTTTTATTTATTTTCAGTAAATGCAACAAAGGGATCTCTGTCTTTTCTCCATTTCAATATAAAAAGGATTTTCATGGACAAAGAAAACACTCTTGTTCTTCCTGAACAATTTGAGTGACCTGCTAAACTAAATGTGCTGGCAGGGCTTCCATTTAGCTAGTAATTCTCAGCTGTCACTGGAGACATCTCTCTACAAAGAGAACTGTTTTCTTTCCGTGTTTATTTCTTCAGCAGAAACTGCTGTGTAACAGTGTCAATTATTGGCCTTATCAGTGTGTAACCCTGGAGAAGACTAAAATCACAGAAGCCTGTACACTTGACTACCAAACTCAATCAAAACTACTGATAAGAGGACGAAGAGAAACTGAAAGCTTTTGGAGTATGAGCTGAATAATAGGATGAAGTGACACATGCTTTTCTTTGAGTTAAACAGATGGAGGAGGATTAATTTTCTTTCTTTCAATCTTTAGTTCTCTCCTATGGTTTCCCAAATGCTGCTGCACGTAGATTTTGCTCTCTTACAACAAAACTGTCTCAGTGCAACTGCCAGACAGTAAAAAAAACCCAAGAATTAAAAAGCCTGTTGTTTTGTCATCTACTTGTAAACAAATTGGATAGAAATTTCTTCCAGAAATGCCATTACAGCTGCCAGTGTAATCTCCTAGTTAGCTTTTCAGCTGCCATAAAGGGCATGATCTTTACACATGACAGTGTATTTGCTCTCTGTAGTCTTTTTTTGCATTAGACATCTCTTTGCAAACATAGTAAGAGCTCTCATTTATCCCATCCTAATTAATTTTCTGCACAGTAGCATTTGTTTTCTGAAGCTGAGTTAACAGCGATGGTGCCATCCAGTCCTCAGGAACCAATTCACTAAGGCACTGGTTAAGATTTTTTCTTCACGATTCTTACACGCGTGCTTAGTTTGAGATGCTGACCTGCATAGCACAACAGGTTGAACAGGGACACCTGAAATCTTTAATAGCTGTTCTTTATCAGGTCCTTTATTAAAGACTGATGCCTCTGAGACAAGATGACGGAGCAGAGCATGGAGCTGTGTCTGTGTTGCCAGTGTTGCCAGCTCGCAGGCAAGCCTGTTAAAGGGAACCGAAATTGCCACCGGTAATGTACATCTGAAAGCTGTATTTCATGTAGCTGATGTCTTTATTCTCTTCTCTGAAAAAAGGCTACATCTTCCATGCTGTTTCTTGTCTTAGAGATTATTGTGATAAATACAGGAATTCCTCCTCTCATCTGCCTGCTAAAGAACAGGTGGGAGATGTGGGCACTGCGGGCAAACCAATCCATCAAGCACTTCAGTTACACCACATAATGCACCACTGGAGTATTTCTCCACTAGAAATGTGGTTACGGGTTTCTTTGGCCAAAGCCTTAAACACCTTTTGGTTGTACTTGTTTATGTACAAAAAGTGATGTTCTTGTCACATAGTATGCTTTTATAAAAGAAGTGAGTTTGTCAAAACCTCACTTATCCAAAGGAAATCAATAATGTTTTCCTTAAAACCTGTTTGTTTTATGTGTGGTTTTGAGTCTTTAGGTAATCACATAATTTTGAGGCTTTTTGTCTAAATCTCTGATGGGTACAAGGCCATAAACCTTTTCATAATGTAATTTGAGTTTGTGCAAAAACCACATGGGTGCTAGAACTGTACATCAGGAGAAACACTTTGAACTATAATTAGTATGTAATGCTAATGTCATTCACATACTAAAATACAATTGTTATGAAAACAGTACTTCTTTCCCCATAATGATTTTCCATGGTTTTAGTAAGATTTAGCCTTGCGTAGTGGAAAATTAAGGGTTTTGACTGACTTCATCTTTGATGGCTGATCCAGAGCTGTTCTACAATTGCCTAAGCTCCCTAGTGAGTGTTGATACCATGACAGGGGCCACTGCTTTCAATGTGCAGATTGTTGTGAATTGTAAGCTTATCTATTTCCTTGCGTGTAAGGACTAGAATTGCCAAGAGGAGGTACTTGTGGCCTTAGCACTTTTACGAGTTTAGTCTTGGAAATCTTCAAAATCAGCAGTCAGAAAGTATTAACCCAGCTCATTGTCACCCACCGTATTGAAAAGACATCCAGTTCTTCTCTCATGTTTGTCTGGAAGCTGTTCTTTTTCTCAGATGAGCAAAGAATAAATCCTGCATTTGTCTGCTGGTATTTTCTGGGAAAGTTCAGATGTTCATCATCTTACCTAGACATCTGATCTAAAATTCTGGCTGGCCAAAACTGAAGTTGTAGATTTCAATTTGTATCACTACAGGGATTTGTAAGGCAAATAAATATTATCTAGATCGAATGTGTTAGTATTTTAATTGTCTAAGAATCCTAGACTCGTAGTATCTTTCTGTGTACTTTAGGGCTTCCATGTACTCCACGTATTATTTTTCCACCATTCCTGGTGGACAGCAGGATGACCATGATCCAGCAATGTGCTGGTGTGGCCAAGAAGGCCAAGGGCATCCTGAGATGATTGAGAGAGGTTCTCTTCCCCGTTTGCTCTGCCCTGGTGAGACTGCATCTGGAATATTGTGTCGAGTTCTGGGCCCCTGAGTTCCAGAAGGACAAAAAACAGCTGGAGAGAGTGCAGTGCAGAGCCACAGAGATGACGAAGGAAGTGGGACATCTCCCTTATGAGGAAAACCTGGGGGAGCTGGGTCTCTTTAGCTTGGAGAAGAGGAGACTGAGGGGTGACCTCATTAATGTCTATAAGTATGTGAAGGGT
>JAOXOE010028328.1:0-16345 GCA_028565055.1 Phoeniculus purpureus | reverse complement strand
AGGGGCAGCGGGTGTGAGCTGGAACAGAGGAGGTTCCCCATCAGTGTGAGAAGGACCTTCTTGCCAGTGAGGGTGCCAGAGCCCTGGCAGGGGCTTCCCAGGGGAGGTTGTGGAGTCTCCTTCTGTGGAGACATTTGAAACCCACTGGCCATGTTCCTGTGTGACTGGAAATAGGGAATCCTGCTGTGGTGGGGGATTGGACTGGATGATCTTTTGAGATGTTCTATGTTCTGTGATTATTGTTTGTCCCAGTTTGGCGTCATCTTCGTATCCCAACGTTTAAAAGGCCATCAGACCCTCTGTCATTTAGACACAAATACAGTCTGGCTGTGACAGCGTTTGGCATGAAGATGTTTTGCCATACCGTAGATAACCTCGAATGCTGCCTTACATACTCACTCTCTCTATACATACGCACACGCACACACACAATTTCTCCTAATAAATTCCACACAGAGAAGAGGAGATTAGGAAATCCGCTTTATCAAGATAGAACTGATTTTATCTGTGAAGGTCTTTCTTTTCAGAGTTTCTAAAAAACCCTTGTCAGCAACTGCCCGACTTTCTGTAAGCGGTTTCTTATCAACACTTCACTGTATTTTTTCCGTAATAGCAGAGACTGCTCCAGTAGATCTACGGGGCAGTTTGGCTTCAGTATAGCAACAGAAATGTTGCCCTGTACTCAAACCCTTTCAGTCATGGTCACACAATGTATTGGTTAGCAACATGCACTAAGGGCTGAGACATCCTGAGAGGTTTATTAACTTCCACGGGAGTTACACTGCACATAAAGGTGGGTGGACAGCAGCCCAGCAGACAGGGATCTGGGAGTACTGGTTCACAACAGGCTGAACAGGAGCCAGCAGGGTGCCCAAGGGACCTGGAAGGCCCATGGCATCTTGGTTTCTATCATGAATAGTGTGGCCAGCAGGACTAGGGACATCATCCTCCCCCTGGACTGGGCAGTGGGTAGGCCTGTCCTCCGGTCCTGGGGGCAGTTCTGGGCCTCTCCAAGAAGGAGATGGAGGGGCTGGAACAGGTCCAGAGGAGCAACGAGGCTGGGGAATGCACTGGAGGGGAAGGCTGATGAGGAGAGACTGAGTGAGCTGGGGGTGTTTACCCTGGAGGAGACTCAGGGGGGACCTTCTCCCTCTCTCCATCTCCCTGAAGGGACAGTGCAGTCAGGTCAGGGTCAGGCTCTTCTCCCAGGTAACCAGTGCCAGAAAGAGAAGGCAGGGCCTGAAGTTGCTCTAGGAGAGGGTTAGGTTGGATGTTAGGAAATCCTTCCTCAGGGAAAAGGTGATCAGGCACTGAAGGTGCTGCAGGGCAGCCTGGCTGTGGCCCTGAGTGCTCTGGTCTGGCTGCTGGGGTGATGTTAGGTGTTGGTCTGCTAGATGAGCTCAGAGGGCTTTTCCAGCCTCAAGTCTTTGGTTCTGTTACTGCCTGCTGCAAGTGAAAGGAGCAATCTTTATCCTATGGACAGAGACAAGCACTTAGAGAGAAGATACACAAGCAAGCTAAGGTATAGTGTACATAAAGCACATTCCAGGAGAAGAACCAGACATTTTCTGTTTAGTTTTCTCTTTTACCTGGAAGGAATGCTCAAATGTAGAAAAAGGTGTTTTGAATAATGAAATAACCGGTGAATTAAGAGCCTGTAAGTATAACACTGGTCACTGAATCACAGTCACAGACCATTACAGATCGGAAGGGACCTCAAAAGATCATCTAGTCCAGTCCCCCTGCCAGAGCAGTCACCTTGGAGCCATTGCTATGGAGACAACAATATACCAGGTATAAAGATCCCTGCAGACAGGAAGGGCATCCTTAAATAGAAAACTATAAATTTACAGCATCCACAAAAGAGTTCAGGGCCTCGCTATAAACACTAGTCAAAACTTTTGTGCTGACCAATATATCAAACTGCTGGGCTGAATTTAAATAGGTCTGCACAGTGCCAGGTATTTCAGGAGGAGTCCAGCAACAACAAATACCAGCTCACAGAGGATTCTAAACACTGCTAGTGTTTCTGAAACGCTCCCCTAACTGCACATCAGTATGACATCACAGAGATTAAAGCTATTTGATAAGCATAACTCTGTAGAAGTACTTAGAAGAAGACAAGACCAAAACCAACCACAAGTGAAAACGCAGAGCCGAGAGTTCATCAACCCAGCAGGTCCTTCCATGACACAAGATCCACTGAAGATCTTACAGTGCAACTGCAAAAATAGAGTGTTCAGCTCCAGAGCTACTTGAGAGCATCCTTCATCAACACTGTTTGCATTAGGGTTATGGAAATAAGTTGATTCATGGGGAAAAAGCAGTGGCAGTACTCACAACACAAAAACCTACTGACTGTCCTGACAGAGTGGGTGCATTCTCTACAATTTACTGCTGATTACCGTTCTCTAAGAGGTTTTCAGTAAACCCTTGGTTAGCTATTAGTGGTGCTCTGTACAGCACACAGGAGGAACTTTCGGTGTAATAAGGTTTGCAGGCTGTTCTCTGGGTAATGTAACCTGAATTAGCATATCAGGATGAACAGAAAGGCTGAGCAGATGGCTCCCACATCATTTCAGCTAGGCAGTGCAGCGGATGATTGCCTTAGATCTACGTGGACATTAAGTACTACTTGAGGTCCAGTATTTCCAAAGGCACACCAAAGTATTACAGATCTGAAGTTTCACACAGCTCAACAAAGTTAAGCATCCAGCTCACTTCTGCTTCCTTTCACAATGAACCTTTGCTCAGTACTGCACAAAAATACTCCTGAACCCTGAGAGCTTTCCCATAAAAGCTAAGCTCACCTGCTGCATCAGCGCCCTTCCTTCAACACCAAAGGGAACCACCTAAACGAAGAGACTCTATTGCTCAACCTGCGAGTTGCTCCTCAGTGCTGATATACTTGCTGTGTATCTGTGTACGTGTGATATACTGGCTATGTATCACAGCATCACAGAACATCAGGGACTGAAAGGGACCTCAAAAGATCATCCAAGTCCAATCCCCCCAACACAGCAGGATCACCTAGATCCAGTCACACAGGAACACGGCCAGGGGGGTTTGAAACTTCTCCAGAGAAGGAGACTCCGCAGCCCCTGCCAGGGCTCTGGCACCCTCACTGCCAAGAAGGTCCTTCTCATGTTGGTGTGGAACCTCCTCTGTTCCAGCTCACACTCACTGCCCCTTCTCCTATCACTGGGTGCCCCTGAGCAGAGCCTGGCTCCATCCTCCTGACACCCACCCTTCACATGTTGATCAACATCCACGGGGTCACCCCTCAGGCTCCTTTTCTCCAGCTCCAGAGCCCCAGCTCCCTCAGCTTTTCCTCAGCAGGGAGATCCTCCCCTCCCTCCATCATCCCTATGACTCTGCGCTGGGCTCTCTCCAATAGCTCTGTGTCCTTCTGGGACTGAGGGACCCAGAACTGGACACAAGATTCCAGATGTGGTCTCAGCAGGGCAGAGGAGAGGGGGACACTATTTCATGTAAATAAGGAACAAAATGAGTAGTTCTAAAGAAATTGCATTTCAAGCAATTCAAGTAGGTGAATAGATAAACCCAATGCCTTTAAAAAAAAGGCAACAACAACAACTCTTTATAGCGAAAGCTACTTCCCACTTTTCAGTACTAAAACAATACTACAGAAGCAGATGTTAGGCATAATACACTTTATGCTTAATTAAAACTGAAAGAAAAGCAATAACAAAAGAAGAAAAACCGTAATTGCTTTCAACTAAAGCAGCAGCCACTTGGTCAGGGCTCAATTTTCCATAAAAAAGCAAGATCTGGAAGGGGCTACCCAGGGGGTTGTGAAGTCTCCTTTTCTGGAGACATTTCAAACCCTCCTGGCCATGTTC
The DNA here is from genome assembly GCA_028565055.1 of Phoeniculus purpureus. NCBI lineage: Eukaryota > Metazoa > Chordata > Aves > Bucerotiformes > Phoeniculidae > Phoeniculus > Phoeniculus purpureus. The sequence continues at coordinate 12,482 of JAOXOE010028328.1, read as the reverse complement.
CTGTGCGACTGGATCTAGGGGATCGGACGATCTTTGGAGGTCCCTTCCCATCCCTACTGTGATTCTGCGAAGATCTGCTTTCATGTCTATTGAAACTGCACTGACATTCACGGAGGTTAATGGTCAACTGCAGACTCCAACGTGGAGATGACGTGCAAAGGCTCCACGCTCCACCTTTCCTCATCAGGAATGTTTTTTTTAAGTGCATAATTACAGAACCACTTTCTCCTTCAGTAGCCACATGAGTAAGATAATGAGAGGGATAAAAGCTGATCACAAGGACTACTAATCACATTTTAGATGCTGAAACCTCACGAGACCCCCTTGGATTGTACAAAGCCTCTTCTGGCTTCCTTTTGGAAAGACTTGAACGCTACAGGCACTCAGCTCTGCCACTAATGCCCAAAGTTTCCATCTCGATGTTTTCAGAAATGTCAGCAGCTTCGTATGATGCCTGTAGGGCACATTTGCATTATGCTTAGCGCGAGGCATTTACAGAGTCCACATGCAAGCTAGAAAGCAGTGTGTATGTAGGCTCACATCTGGTATGGATTTGTTAGACAAACAGATAGACAGCAGTGATGTAGAACCCAAAATGAGCATCTACGCTGTCCAAAGATACCCTGCACACACTAGGTGCCCCAGTGGATTGATGTATAAATCTCAAGACCTACCAAAAGTAGAATCTCAGACTACAAGAGCTAAGGCAGGAGAGGTGATCCCAATTCTCTAGTCGCTAGGCGGTTTATGGAAAGAGGCCACATTCACTCATCTTATTAAAATTCATGGAAATTGAAAAGGTACAAAAGCCCAGGAGGGGTGGGGTCAGAAAAATCTATTTCACAGAACTGGGAGGCTTACTCTAAATTCACCTTGAAAGCACTTTTCCCCATCACAGACTTCCCGAGAGCCTTTTGATTTCTCTCCTACTTAGGTGGCAATTATAGAACTTCTTTTCCTCGCTGTCTAATGCAGAGAGAAGGGGGTCACTTGAGCATTTTATGCAGATTACCATGGTTTCTTCCTAACTACATCCTTGCCAGAAAATAGCCTTTGCTCTCTTTCCAACTCATCTAGCAAACTTTGCTTCTATTTCCTTCCGAGTCTCATCATTTCTCATCCTCTAGCTGTGCCATTCGATAGAACCACTTTAGTGTTAAACAATATTGAACCCTGTGCTTCTATTTTCCTCTTGGTCTTTGCTTTCTCCTTTAAGTTTACTGCTGCTGGGAAAGAACGATACTAACACAAGTGGATGGATGGAAAAGGGATATTAATGAGAAGGACCTTCTTCCCAGTGAGGGTGACAAAGCCCTGGCAGGGGCTGCCCAGGGGGGTTGTGGAGTCTCCTTCTCTGGAGATGTCTCAAACCCCTCCTGGCCATGTTCCTGTGCGACTGGATCTAGGGGATCCTGCTGCGGTGGGGGAATTGGACTGGGTGATCTTTCGACGCCCCTTCCAATCCCTGATGTTCTGTGATTAATCAACAGCTGTAGAGCACATTCCTGCTGTGGATTAAAATTCCAGATGGTACAACTTCAACAAGACACCTAAACACTTTCTAAGAGCAGCAGAATCACTCCAGTCTTTTAAGACCATCACAGTGATTTCAGTCAGGAGAAATCTGACTTTACACAGTGGGATTAAGAGGAAGAAAAGATAGGAAATTTTGCACCACCCCTTTTCCATGCCAGGGATATCTGTCTCTGTAACACTAGTGCAACAGCACAGCAGTATCTCTCCATGCTCAGACATCTCCTCCACCTTGGGAACTTGTCAATTTTAAGAATTAATAGGTAATAAGATCAGCGTTTTCAAGATCAAACAAAGTCTCTGACATAATTTGACAACAGAAACAGTGTCGGTTTGGTCAAGTTACAAGTAGAGCCAAGATCTCTAGTCTTTATTTTTTGCTAGTAGCTCACCTTTGTTTTTTAAACGAAAGTGGGGATGGAATAGCTTTTTATTTATTAACTTTTTCTAGCACTGGATAGAAGGTGCAGGACACAGACAACAGCAGTACTGCAGCAACCAGCTTGTTAAGGATTTCCCAAAGATCTAGGATTTGGAAGGAGCAGACTTCTCTAGAACTCACCACCTGTTTTGCAAGATACATTGATGGTCTAAATCTGCTGAAGCAGGGTAAGCCTACAGCAGCTGGTGTACCCAGACTGCCTCCTATCCAAGTACAAACCAGGCCCAACATTCTGTCTCTGTGTCTCTTTGCCCACTCCTCTGGCCTAATCAGACCAAGAGCAACCCCCCTGAAGTAGTCACTGAAGGTCTAGAACTACCAATGAAGAGAAATAAACGATGCGTTCTGTCATAAAGCAGCTTTCATCATTTCTGTCTTAAGAGGTGATACAAGAATACAGACTCTCTATAAAGCCCCCAGAGAGGTAGGCCACTTGGGGAAAAAACCCAAGCAGCCATGACTAAATCAACCCAGTCACACATTGCCAGAAGGTTTTCCTTCCAAGCTATTAAGAAAAGATTTCTTATTAAACCAAGCTGTCCTGGTTTATGCACTGTTCACTCAGCCAGATGCATAGCCTTCTCCCATTCCTCTGAGTCCAATTCCTCATTATCTCCATAGCAGCTGTTGAAGAGGTTTTCTACATTGAAGATATTATAACCTCTAAAGGTTTTAATCATTTTTATATACGTAAGGAGCTATAAAAGAGTCCTACATTGATCAAGCTTCAGCACAAACTGCTCAACACCCTGATGAAAATATTCACAGCACCAAGACACACCTAAGGAATCTAAAGCATCCAATGTTTTTCTCTGCAGTCCATTCTCTCCCCCACTAGCTTTAATTCCTCCCTTTTTCAAAATTTCATCTGGCACACGGAGGAGGCTTTTCCAGTAAATCAATAACACAACAACAAATGACTCTGCCTTTATGCGCTCCACATATTAAGTGAGTTTCTCTCACACAGCTAAAGCCATTCACCTGATGGTCTATAGTCAACATTCATTTTTAATAACAAAGCTTCATAAAAGAATAACAGAATCACATTACATTCCTGGTTGGAAAGGACCTCCCACATCACAGAGTCCAACCACATACAACAACAAATCCCAATCCCAGCACCAAACACACTCAACCACATCAAACAGAAGCTAAACCCTCTACAATCTCTGCCACCAGAGCAGCTCCTGAAGTGCTGAGGCTAGACTGTTCACTGCTCCTAAGCACCTCCAGGGATGGCGACTCAACCCTCTCCCTAAACAGCTTGTTTCAGTGCTCTGTCAGGAAAGAACTTCTCCCTAATATCCAATCCAACTCTTCCCTGCCCCAACTTCAGACCATTCCCTCTCCTCCTGTCATTGTTCACTTGGGAGGAGAGGCCAACCCCCACCTCTCTACAACCTCCTTTCAGGTGGTTGTAGAGGGCAATGAGGTTTCTTCTCAGCTTCCTCTTTTTAAAGCTAAACCTGCCCCAGCTCCCTCAGCCTCTCCTCGTTTCACTTGTTCTCTAGACCCCTCACAAGCTTGGTAGCTCTGCTCTGAACACCTTCCAGAACCTCAATGTCTTCTTGTAGTGAGGGGTCCAGAACTGACCCCAGTACTCAAGGTGAGGCCTCACCAGTGCCCAGTACAAGGGCACAGTAACTTCCCTACTCCTGCTGGCCAGGCTGTTCCTGACACAAGCCAAGAAGCACCTGGCAAAAAGGTGACTCTGAAGTAGCAGTGTCACAAACTTGTCTGCTTTGACAATGTTTTCCTGATGAGGTGTAAGAGCTAACAAGGCAGCTTCTTCTTCTGCGGAGAAGGGCAGCATTTTGCTGTTTTCAGAGCAGACTTCTGAGAAAACACCACCCACCTGAAAGAACTGCTATGAGGCTAGGCACAGTAAGTGATAACTACCAGTCTTCATCACCAAAAATCAAAGGCCACTGCTTTCAACAAGAATTAACTTAGCTTACCCATGAAAAGCATCAGAAACCAAACGCAAACGACAGGATTTTCCTTCAAATCATCATAGCGTAAGTGTGCCTGTAACACCCACACAGAACATCACACACACGCGACAGAACTGCTCCCCAGAACTCGTGCACAGAACAACTCACCTCCCAAAACATCGCTTCTAAGAGCGGATTCCTTTGGCATCTCACACTTACTCCACAAAATTAGCACAAAGAAAAGGCAGGGAAAGGAAAATCAAATCACAGCAGACTCACTGAGGAATAACCAAAGAACATCCCTGTGTTCTCAGTTACCATCATCCCACATGGGCTCCGCTAACCTAGGGATAGGCCTCCTCACAGCAGCTGCACCTTGAATCATTGCATTTGAGGCTCAGGATCTGTTCTGTCCTCGCAAAAACGACACTGAGACATAGAGCTACCGAAACCACAGCCAGCCAGCCACCACTTTCACAGCACACACTTGTGCTTCACACCAAGGACTTACCCAGATGTTCCCATCCTGGTGGTACGGTTTCCAGTTCCTCCCTGTGTCACTGTAGAGCATCCGATACTGAGTGACCCAGTCAGAGCTGCTGTATCTGCCTTGAGTGGCAACCGCACTGATCTGCCTCCTGTTCCCAAAATCCACCTGCAGCCACTGGTAATGATCACTGTCTGATGGAGACCAACCTCCTGCACCTGGTGGGTTGAAACACAAGAGAGAGCTTTAGACCTCAGCCACTTAGTTGGGGCACATTGTGAAGTTGCTGATTGCTGGAAGGCAGCCCAGCTGAGGGCTTGAGCACATACAAGAGAAATGTGATTGCACATCTTTTTAAAAGATGCATCTTTAGAGCACAGGCTTCAAACGCACCCACTCTGCTGCCTTAATAATTTTATTATATAATTATAATGATTTAATGGGCTGCCTGCTAATGAATCTGTGCCTTTAAAAAGCCTTAATTGAAGTTTATTAGTTTTCACCAAATTATAATTGTTTGACAATGAACCACTTTTCCATTAAATCCTTTGTCAGGGTAAGTTGGCACAAACCAGTAACAACGTTTGGATTCTTCATGCCTTTTCAATAGCGTTTCACATTAAGCAGATAAAAATAGGAGGAAATCAGAACAAGCTCTCTGCCTTCAGGGAGAACCCTGGAAGACCCTCCAGAAGCACTGAAAAGTAATCAGGTGCTGCAGGGCTGGATGCAGTTATGATCTGGTGGATGTACAGGCTTACACGGAGTCAATGATCTTTTGAGGTCCCTCCCAATCCCTAAGGTTCTGCGATTCTGTGATGTCTGACAGAAGTGTTACTGCTCTGTATGGGTCTGTGAATTAACCCGACAGCCACACTATCAACAACATTCTGCTCAGCCACTGGACTGTGTTGAACTGTTCCAAATAAAGAAGGCAAAGGATGCACGTACAAATGTAGTCTTCAAACATCGATGAAATTTGTTATTCTTCTAAAAGAAAACAAATATTAAGGGGCAAACTGTATTTCGATGTTTCAGAGAAGGCTACAAATTCTAAGGTAGATACAATAAAGATATTTATGATAATGAGAAGTATTAGGAAATACAGGAAAGATTTAAAAAACCTTAAAAAAAACTATCAATCCACAGAAAAACTGGAGAACAATTCTCTTGCTGGTCATAACATTTGTCAAGGACACAGAACACAAAATCTTTACAGGTTTTACATGGTTTCAGGGTTGGGTTTATGTTTTCCTTTTAAGTTTGAACCATGAAATCACGCAGTCTAGCCCATGGGCCAATTTTTGTTGGTTTTAATTTCACTTCTGGATGACAACTGATGTCAGGAGCCTACCCTGCTTGCCAAGCAAGGAACCCTGTGCTAGACTGCATCACATATACTCCCATCATTAGGCGGCAGCATTGCCTTAGTCTTAGTTCCAAAATCATTCAGCTGCTACAGGTGTGAACATTTGCAGGTCACAGGACCTGTCAACGTTGTGATATCCATGGGAACACTTGATGCTGTAAATGGCAGCCTTTCACCGTAACTTGAAGTGCAGCACTATGCCAATGACATCAAATTGATTCAGATTTGTGAGAGTTGGAATGGATGCTTTGTCCCCACACTGCAGGGAATGACACCCAGCAACACCAACGGGAGTAAGAAACAGTCTGATGCTGTTAACAACACAAAACACCCTCGCAGGGAAGAGTATTCCCCTGTCTTTCCAGGTTCAAGTTAGCTCTGTTTTTGTGGAGAATGGTAACTGGTCATTTACAGACAGGCTATAGCTACCACAACAGCTGCTATACAAGGAGACCCCAATAGTTAGCTCTATGGACTTGATGTAGCAGTGGAGACCTTTTATCCTAAAGCTCCTTTCCAACTGGCGCATCTGAGACGGATGGCACAAAAGAGATAAGAAGCTGCCTCTGTTCAGAAGCCACCTTCATAAAAGGATCCTTTGGTGCCTCCAGAAAAGCTAAGGTTCAAATGTGAGCTTTTGTAAACTACGAAAGGCTGAGCTGAAAGATCGATCAGCAAAATGTCCTTTTACTCTGCAAAGTCTACAGTTTTAAGTCTAAAGTCTATAGTGTACAGACGATAAAGTTTATAGTCTCTGTAGTCTATACGCCTGAAAATAGTTAAGAGATGTGTGACACCTAAGCCAGGAGATGGAAGCGAGGATACTGCAAGACACCATACCCTGTAGCAGCTAAGAAGCCAGAGATAAGACTTTCAGTCAGCACAGCTGCAAAGAATCCAGCTGGCTTCTTGACCTAACTCTGTATCTCAGTTTCATGCTTACCTTCTGATTTTTCTAAACAAGTAAACAACTAGTCAGAAGGATGAATGAGAAACTCACTGTGTTAGAGCTAAATGTTCTTCTTAGCAGACCAACGTGGAAAGGGAATGGTGATAGGTGTGTGTGGCAGAGCGGGCACCAGCCACTCGCCACAAGTAGCCAGTGGGGACCCATCAAGAACTTACTCTACTCTTTAGATCCATCACGCTGTGTCACTTGGGGGAGGCAACTACTTTGCTCCTTTTGTTTGGGACATAGCTAATGTCTACTGATTACAGGATTAATCAGTGTCCCCCGATTTGTTTCAGATGCACAGCTAAAGAAGTTACTAGAAAGCTGGATTATATGAAAAATGGCCCTGAATTCATTGGATGAATTTAAAGTATATTCCTGTCTCCATCCCCTCTAAGCAGCTACAAAAATCACATTTCCTCAGAACCCACAGAATCACAGAGTGGCTTAGGTTGACCTTTCCAGGTCCCTTCCAATCCCTAATGTTCTGTGATGCTGTGAAAGGGACCCCAAAGGTCAGCTGGTTCCATAAGCTCCAGGGCAGTGTGTTCCAGTGCCTCACCACACTCACAGCAAGGATCTTCTTCCTGAGACCCAGTCTAAATCTGCCCTCCTTTAGCATGAAACCCTTCCCCCTCCGTGCAAAAAGTCCCTCTCCGGCTTCCCGGGCAGCCCCCTTCAGGCTGTGGTACTGCAAGGCTGCTCTAAGGCCTCTCTGGGGCCTTCTCTCCTCCAGGCCGAACAGCCCCAACTCCCTCAGCCTGTCCTCCCAGGAGAAGTGCTCCAGCCCTCTGGCCACCCCCATGGCCCTCCTCTGGACTCACTCCCAACAGCTCCATGTCCTCCTCGTACTGGGGACTCCAGAACTGGGTGCAGGACTCCAGGCAAGGCCTCACCAGACCTGGGTAGAGGTGGAGACTCCCCTCCATTGCCCTGCTGGTGACCCTTCTGATCCAGCTCAGGACACCGTTGGCCGCCTGGGCTGCCCTCACCCACTGTCAGCTCACAGCGAACTTCTCATGTGCCAAGGACTCTCCTGATTGTCCTCCTCGGGGCTGCCCTCAGTCCATTCCTCACCCAGCACGGCCTCGTGCCCGGGACCGGCCCAGGCCAGGTGTGGGCCCCTGCGCTTGGCCTCACTGGGCCTCACGCACCTCGCACAGGCCCCGCTACCCCTGAGCTCCTCGGCCCTCTCCGTGTCCTGGCTTCCCAGGTCACCGGCTTCCTTCCAGGCAGGGACAGTGTTTTCCCTGGTTTTCCTCTTCCCGCTGACAGCTCTACAAGCTCTCCTCATTCCCCCTGACGGCCCTGGCAGTGTCTAGTTCTCTCCGGGCCTTGGGTTCTCGGACCCTACCCCTGGCCGCGCAGACAGTCGCTCTGCCCTCCTCCAAGGCCGCCTGCCCTCACTTCCACCCTCTGCAGGCTTCCTTCTTGCCTTCGACTTTGCCCAGCAGCTCCTTGCTCCCCCGCAGTGGCCTCCTGCCGGTTCGCCTGCAGTTCTCTGTGTGGGGAGCAGAGGCTGCAGGAGGGGTCTGCGAGTGCTAGCCAGCACCCAGTCCCCCAGGACTCTAGCCCAGAGTCCGCCCTCCTGACAGCGAGGGCAGCAGACCTGCTGGGTGCCCTCCGCGCTGCACTCAGGAGGAGCGCGACCTCCATCACCTCACGGCCACTGTGCCCCAGGCTCTCCTTGCCTCCCACGCTCCCGGCCAGCCCCTCCTTGCTGCTGGGGGGCACCAACCACCCAGCGGACCATTAAATACCGTGTTGAGCGAAGCCAGCCCTGGAATAGATGGGTATTGGACCAGGAGCAGCAAAGCCGCTGACAAAGAAAACAGCGAACACGTTTTCCATTTTTAAGAGGGTGCCAAATTCGGATTGCCACAATACGGTTTGATTTTCTAAAGACACTTAACTTTCACAGGCAATATATTGGGACCGGGTAATGAGCTGTCTGAGGAAGGAGCAAAATGGCACGTTCGTGTGCAGTGAGCCCTACACGGTACTGCTACGGCAGCGGCGTATTAAATACGCCAAATAAATCTTATTCAGAGTATTTTTCATCACATCTGGATGCCAACTTTATTTTAAACAGTAACGGGCTGTATTTTGAATTTCATTACCTCCATTAGATGCATTTGCATGAGAAAAAAAGGCATGGGATATGTTTTTCTCACGCGATACTCCTTTTGTGCTGCCTTTAATGCAAACACCACAATAGAGGATTAAATCAACGTGAGCAACAAATTGTTCTGAATGTGCTGGAACAACAGAGCATTTAAAAATCTTAAAAATAAGCCGGTAGCACAGCTGACTCCAATTAAACGGTTAGGCAGCATAGATGATGCACTTTGATAGCAGAGGAGCGATAAACACAATTGCACAAAATATCTGCAACAGCATAAAAAGGACAGGAGGAAGCAGAGTTTGATGTGATTAAACCTATTCACCCACTTGATGGTGAAACAGCTGACACGCTGACGTTAAACCAGAGTCACCAAATACTAGAGAACGAGCCTTACACGGAGCAGCAGACAGAGCTGGGGTTATTTACACTCAAGACACGAGACCGCCTCACAGAATCACAGACTCACAGAGCACTCGGGGCTGGAAGGGACCTCCAAAGATCATCCCGTCCAATCCCACTGCCACAGCAGGATCCCCCAGATCCAGTCGCACAGGAACATGGCCAGGCAGGTTTGAAATGTCTCCAGAGGAGGAGACCCCACAACCCCCCTGGGCAGCCCCTGCCAGGGCTCTGGCACCCTCACTGCCAACAAGGTCCTTCTCACATTGATGTGGAACCTCCTCTGCTCCAGCTCACACCCGCTGCCCCTTGTCCTGTCACTGGGTGCCCCTGAGCAGAGCCTGGCTCCAGCCTCCTGACACTCACCCATATTTAGATGTCCACTCTGTAGAAATGAAAACAAAGTGAGAAACATCGCCTGTCCCCAAATGAGACATTCAAAGGTGGCACTTGACATATTTCCAGGAGGACACAGAATTCAAGCCAGTGTGGGTCTGATTCTGCAAAATGTCCTGTGTAATTTCTTCCATTTAATTAATGACACATTTCAGAGCTGAGCGAGCTAGCTCCCACTGAGTGCACACAAAGAAATCCTGTGTGATGAGTTAGACTTTCTTTCTGATCATTCCCCTTGATAAATCTTCAGCAAGTAGCAAAGCTGGGGCAGGCTCACAGATTTTAGATTTCTGTCTCACTGTCACACACTACTGATCCTACAGATCTATGAGAAGGGACACGCTGATGATTTCTGAAAACGCCTGTTCCATTTCAGTTCGTGATCTTCTTCCTATTAAAAGTCTGGCACTTCAATTCATGACTGAGGCTGTGGAGATTAATTTGCACTAGAAGAATCCATTCTTGTTTTAGTAGGACTTGTCCATCACCCCTCACTTCAAACTGCAAAATAAAACCCACTGGTACTGCAGGGCACCACGTTTTCTACTCTTGGCAAGTCAGTAACAGAGAGTTGCAGTGAAAGAAGCAGAGGATCAGGAGTCACAAGTGTCATCAGAACACAAACCATGGAAAGCTGCAGAGAGAAGACACAGGATTTGTGGCTGTTGTCATTCAAGACATTAGGTACTCATCCTAAAAATGTCTATAGTCTTTCAGCAAGGGAACAACAAGCAGGCTTGTCTAAAGCCATCATCAGACAGGAACCCAAAATACTTTCCAGTTCCAGTCTGTCTGTTTCTACGAGGAAACCACAACACAACCCTTCCGCGAGAAAGAACACTTCCGGTCACTGCAACAGTGCGGAGTCAGTAGGGTTCCCCACCTTGCTTGCCGTGCCTGTACACAGCAGGTAACAGAAGACCTTTCGCTCACTGACCTTCAGGGGAAGCATGGGCAGCCCTTGCCTACGCTGCCCTAAAAGAGCGGAACTTCCAGACCGCAGAAATCCCCCTGCCCTTCTACGCACCGCCGTGTTTATGCAGGACGTCAGCTGCAGCTTCCACTGTTGGCTTATCTTCCTCTCTCTGCTTTGTCACTGCAGACGAAGGCTGTCTGTATGCAGACAGAGAAACACGGAGCCTTACGCAGAGCAAACGGCACCTCAGCACTGAGCGGGTCCAGGCACACGGAGAAAAGTCACACGCGTGCAGGCACCTGGACGAGCGAGGGCTTTGCACTTCAGCTGTCTTTGAGCAAGGGTCAGCTCCACCTGGCCTTAGGCAGGTTCGTCTGGCATCTTGTGTCCAGCTCCGGGCCCCTCAGTCCCAGAAGGACACAGAGCTGCTGCAGAGAGCCCAGTGCAGAGCCACAGGGATGGTGGAGGGAAGGGAGCATCTCCCTGCTGAGGAAAGGCTGAGGGAGCTAGGTCCAGTAAGCCTGGGACTCCAGGAAGCCTTGAAGCTCTGAGTTCCCTGTGAAACACATCTGACAAAATTCCTTTTGCAGGGCTAGCAGAAGACAGGAAAGAGCTAATATTCTCCTCAAATTCCCTTTCATCAAGCAGCTGAAAGCTATAATGTCTGTAGGGAGGTCAGCTGCAGCATTAATCTTGACTCCCGAAAGAATCACGAGGCCAACCAGCTCATCCCGCGTCCACTACTAGTCACTGCAAATGTTTCTACTGATTTCTAGTGGTCCTGACCAGTGTCTTCCCTTGGTGTGGCTTTAATTCTCTCATAAATCAAACTTCTTGTTCTCGAAATCATGTAATACTCTTCTTCCTCCTTTTTTTTTGTGTGGGCTTTGCAGGGGAGCAAATGGGAGGGGGAATAAGAATCAGCCCTTACTCTCTTTTTTGAGCACTGTTAGACTAACTTCAGGAGTCTTCCCGTCAAATTAAAAATAGATGAGGAACACTAATTATATTTCTTAAAATTATTCCATTTTCATTTAAAAACCTGAAAGTTAAGGGTAGCAATAACCCAAGGGATATCAGCAGTTATCAGGACACAGTCCACACAGAGCTCTTTTAAAGAAACATTAAAAGTACTACATTAGTTTTGAAATCCCAATAGATCCTTCTTACAGTAAATGCAATTAACATAAATCTCTTGATGTAGTGTCTGCTTCTTACTACCCACTGCTTCCTAGTGCATCTTAACCGAGGGAATGGTTGGACTTGATGATCCCAAGGGTCTTTTCCAACCTGAACGGTTCTATGATTCTCTGAATGAACAATCACCCTGCCCTCAGGAACAGTGGTGATACCTAACAACAAAAATGGTGCAAGGGAGATCTCACCACTGACATTCACAGCTGTCAAGCTCAGAACAGGGGGGAAAAGCCCATAAGCCTGAGGAGTCTCGTATCCTGACTCTGCTGTTGAGGAACGAACGCTTTGCAGCTTTGGTTATTTTAATGAACACATCAGTTTAAACTGTGCCTCTCCCATCTGTTCTGACTTCTATTTACATATGCAAAAAAGCAGCTCCTTCATGACTGCATCCTAATGGAATCTTAAACAAAACTTGGGCAAGACTTAAATACGCTGCGTGCATCATTTGTATTCGAGGCATCGAGCAGATCCTTCTCCAGGAGGAGTTTCTTTCCAGTTGCTTTCTAGACACAAAGCAGAGCACAGGCAGCAATGGATTACTGCACCCTGGCGTACAGACTCCTCGGACACAAACCACTCTAGTGGCCTAGGTAAGACAAGGAACCACAGAACATTAGGGATTGGGAGGAACCGCAAAGGATCACCCAGTCCTATCCCCCTGCCACAGCAGGGTCCCCTAGATCCAGTCACACAGGAACATGGCCAGGAGGGTTTGAAATGTCTCCAGAG
>JAOXOE010028327.1:0-16354 GCA_028565055.1 Phoeniculus purpureus | reverse complement strand
CAGGAGGCAGTGACCACTTTTGAAATCCTTAGCAGAATGGGAGCTGGTTATAATTCTTCTGATTACAATTTTTTTTCTACCAGTAGTTTTTTCCTTCACAGAAAGCAATTATGTTGATGAAAAAGAGCAATAATCCCCAAGGATTGTTAATCTTCACAATTTTGTACTATCATGTAGCCATAAATACAAGCAAAATCCCTAAATATCTGTTAAAGAGAAACTGTCTTTGATGAAAACACAAGAAAGTAACTAAGAACAAATCAGAAGAATGCCAGAAAGCTTCATCTTATTGCAAATAAAAATTGAGGTCAGGTTTATCTTGCAGCAAACAGTGTGAATATTAATTAAAGATAAAATTTCCAGTAGCTAAAATAATCCTGTGTTACTTTTCTAACATCAAGATACCATAATCTACCAAATCACTGCCCGATCTTCCTATTTTTATATAAAAAGGCGTCTTTATATCCAAATAGAAAATTATACAACTTATGTAATAGTTGAACAGTATTTGAAGGTTAAATGTTGTTTCATTGAAGTTACTATTGAGGCCGGAAAAGCCCTCTGAGCTCATCCAACCCACCCCAGGACCTAACATCACCACAGTGCTCAGACCATGGCACTAAGGACCGCAGCCAGGCTTTCCTTCAACACCTCCAGGAATGGGGACTCCACCACTGCCCTGGGCAGTCCAGTCCAGGCTCTGATCACCCTTTCAGGAGGAAGGGCTTCCTAACATCTAACCCTCCCCTGGTGCAGCTTCAGGCCCTGCCCTCTCATCCTGACACTGGCTGCCTGGGAGAAGAGTCTGACCCCCACCTGACTACAGCTTCCCTTCAGAGAGATCACAGAATCATTACGGATTGGAAGGGATGTCAAAAGATCACCCAGTCCAATCCCCCTGCTACAGCAGGATCACCTAGACAAGATATAGAGAGGGAGAAGGTCCCTCCTGAGTCTCCTCTTCTCCAAGCTGAACACCCCCCAGCTCCCTCAGCCTCTCCTCATCAGTCTTTCTCTCCAGTTCCTTCCCCAGCCTCGTTGCTCTCCAACACCAATTGCAATTGTTATGACTACTACTTCTCCTTTTAAAGTGCTCTGATACGGAAACGAAAACAAAATCATCGTGTCAATATAGATTAATGCAGAGTAAGGCCCTCACACCACAAAGTGCCACCGAGCGATCTCAGTACCATTAACTTCAATGAACAATAAATGTACACGACAGTTACTCAGGATGAAGTTTTAAACTACTAACATGGTCGGGTCACTGTCCTCGCTTTACTCATACAGCGACAGCATGAATTACTCCAGATACAAGCACCAGTTCAAATTGACCTTGCACGGCAGAGACCCTTCCTGTGATTATTGTTGTTGGCTTTTTGCTGACGTACAGGCTTCTCGCTAAAACTCTACTTCATTGCAGCAACTGCTAGAAAATCTTTACTCAATTTATGAAGGATATTGGGTAAAGCAAGAGAGCAACCATGATGAAGGGGATGGTAAAGCCCTCGTGAAAAGAAACTGAAAAACCTAGGAGTTTATTTTTCAATCTTAAAAAGAAGAGTGAGAGGACACTCAATAAAGAAAGTACAGCACAGAAACAATAACTGGCAGAGTGCTCTATTTATGTCTCCTAATGGAAAAAGAGAAACTCCCAAGAGGAAATGAAACAATTAAAGCATGATGCTCAGGATAGGATCAAAAAACAATTCAGAAAGGGACATGAATGTTCAAAGAAGTATAAATTTAATGGAACATTAAACTCATAGTTCCATTATTAAAGTCTTATTCCAGCTTTTAGTTACTTTAGCTCGATACAGGGTCTAATGGTTGGATGTTAGGAAGCCCTTCCTCCTGGAAAGGGTGATCAGAGCCTGGAATGAACTGCCCAGAGCAGTGGTGTAGTCCCCATCCCTGGAGGTGTTGAAGACCAGCTTGGCTGTGGCCCTTAGAGCCCTGGTTTGGCTGATAGTGTGATGTCAGGTCCTGGTCTAGGCTGGATGAGCTCAGAGGGCTTTTCCAGCCTTAATGGTTCTATTATTCTGTGATCTGTCCTACCTGATGGTAATGACAAATAATTCAATATCTAAACACCTCTCTGGTTCTTCGTGTCAGTCTCTAAGACCTGTAAAAACCATCTCTGTGACACACATTCTGTGTCATAAATGGCAGCAGCCTTAGGTTTGTGGGCAGCGTCTGCCTTCTCAAGTCTGATGCAAATGCTGAAAATCTTATTGTTGAAGGGCAAAGAAAGAAATGCATGTGTGGGTGGTTAGCCAGATGTGTGTGTCCTCCTCTGCTGACGGTGCTGTAGTCTTATCTGTCTGTATGGATTTCAGCTCTCACAGGCATGAGAGGCGTGAGTGCAGAGCCACAAAGATGATGAAGGGAGTGGAGCATCTCCATGGTCAGGAAAGGCTGAGGAAGCTGGGGCTCTTGAGCTTGGAAAAAGGGAGACTGAGGGGTGACATCATGAATGTTGATCAATATGGAAAGGGTGGGTTTCATGAGGATGGAGCCAGGCTCTGCTCAGGGGCAACCAATGACAGGACAAGGGGCAGTGGGTGTGAGCTGGAACAAAGGAGATTCCACATCAGTGTCAGAAGGACCTTCTTCCCAGTTAGGGTGCCAGCCTTAGGAAGGGCTGCCAGGGGGGTTGTGGAGTCTCCTTCTCTGGAGTCATTTAAACCCCACCTGGCCATGTTCCTGTGTGACTTGATCTAGGGGATCCTTCTGTGGCAGGGGAATGGGGCTAGATCTTTTGAGGTCCCTTCCAATCTCTAATGTTCTGTGATTCATACTCCAGAGTGCACAGTGCGCAAGAACAAAAGTAAAGTGTATTCTAGTGGATAAGTTATATCTTGCTTTGTAAAAAAAAAAACCAACCCTAAATTTTCTGTTTTCTTGGGGAGTTAACATGTTCCTGAGTGTTTCCCAGAAATTTGGCTTTTTTTGTCTGCAAATATATTATCCACTGGTTAATTAAACCACCCCAGTATCTCCTCAGAAGCCTTTGCCATGAATGACATACATGCGACTTTATCGAAAGCAACGTAAAGTACTGAGGCTATTTTACAGTGAGATGATGAAAACAAATCTTAGCTCAGTTGTTCGAGTGTCACGCAGGTTGGAATTTCCTGCTTTCTGTTTTCACGTCTCTTATAATGTTGCGGCTGTTGTGTCTGTCATTCAGCCAATTAAATTCGCGTTGAGAACAACCATTGTGAGGGAAGAGAGTGTCATTCTAATGAGCTCCTATTATTGTTTACATTCTCATACACTAAGTGGAACTTGAAGTATCTGAACCTGACAGCTCAAGGAAAACATCTTGTTAGTGAAAACAAAGATGAAGACTGTGTCTGTCTGAGATGCCGGGTTATATCTTCTCAAATAATGAATTTGGAATGTCCTGTGGTGTCGTCTATAATTGCCGAATCTCTGTTATTTGTATTGACATGTGGAATGGGTGTAGTGAAATCAATATGTCTCAGTAGAACTGAATTTAAAGAAGTAAATAACTTATTCAGGGTGTGGGAATGAATTATAAACTACTTAGTGAGAGTCACATGATTAATTTGTGTTATGATATTTAACTACATTCTTAAATCAAAAACATAGCTGAATAAAACAGTGTCCAGAGGAGAACAACTCAAATGCTCAGAGAGCTGGAGCACCTCCCCTCTGAGGACAGGCTGGGCAAGGTGGGGTTGTTCAGCCTGGGGAAGAGGAGGCTCCCAGGGGACCTTCCAACAGCTTTCCAATCTCTGAAGGAAGGGGGCTACAAGAAAGCTGGGGGAGGGCTTTTGACAGGGGGTGGTAGTGAGAGGACAAGGGGAAAGGGTTCCAGATTGTGGTTGGACATAAGGAACAAATTCTCTGTTGTGAGGGTGCTGAGGTGCTGGAACAGGTTGCCTAAGGCAGCTGTGGCTGCCCCACTGCTGGCAGTGTTGAAGGCAAAGTTTGCTGGAGCCCCTTGTAACCTGCTCTTTATATTTACCCCCTAACTATTACAACAAAAGTAAAATCTTTGAGTTTACTGCATATTCCTGAAATGCAAACCCCTTGATGCTGTCTTTACTTGGTTGAGTTCTTTAAAGAAATGGCATTTTCATTCATATCGGTGATGAAAATCTGACACAGAATCACAGAACATTAGGGATTGGAAGGGGCCTCAAAAGATCATCTAGTCCAATCCCCCTGCCACAGCAGGATTCCTTAGACCAAATCGCACAGGAACATGGCCAGGCGGGTTTAAATTGTCTCCAGAGAAGGGCATACAAAACCGTTTTCAAATGAACCCGTGAAGAAGTATTTGTCAGCGATATGAGGAGTCTGATCAATATAAAACAGGAAAATCAAAATTAGGTACAAAGGAGCTCACCTGGGAGCAGGGAACACTGTAAGGTTTGCTTTGCTCTGCGTCAGTAGCACAGGATCAGTAAGGCCATTGCTGAAACTGAAACTAGAAATTACTGATCTAATTGTGCTTCATTATTCTGGACCTCTGTGATTATGTGGTTTCAAGACTTTCCTGTTTTTCTGTTCTTCATTGCTGTTCTTTTCTTCTTGAATTTACTAGTCTGTTTGGGGTTTTTTTCCTGGAAAATAATCTTCTACATTCTAAACCTACTTTGTCTATATCTATTTATGTCTGTCTGTCTGTCTATCTGCCTTTATCTATACTCTTTTATAGAAATACCTACAAGGAGGTTGTAGCCAGGCTGGTGCTGGTCTCTTCTCCCAAATTCCTCATGATAGGACAAGGGGAAATGGCCTCGAGTTGCATCAGGGGAGGTTTAGATTGGATCTTCAGAAGAAGCTCTTTGCTGAGAGAGTGGCTGGGCTCTGGAAGAGGCTGCCCAGGGAACTGATGGAGTCCCCATCCCTGGAGGTGTTTAAAAACCAAGTAGCTACAGCACTTGAGGCCATCATGTAGGGGTTATGGAGCTGTTGGGGTGAGGGCTGGACATGATGATCGTGAAGGTCCTTTCCAGCCATAATGATTCTATGATTCTAGTGGTACTGCACAGAAACTGCTTGTACTTCTAAGAGTTTTGGGGTTTTCTTTCCGGTTTAAATATCATTCCCTTTTCTCATAAAGTCATTTTAGGGCAGCTATTGAGATGAGGGTTGGAATTGATGATCCTGTAGATCCTCTCCAGCCATAATGGTTCTATTAATCTATGTAAAATATGATAATGGAGCATGGTAAAAAGCTAATATTCACTCTGTTGTAGTTCTGTTTATCAAGAAGCAAGAAAACAAGGATGACTTTGATACAGGACAGATGTTGTCGTGAATTGAATTGGAGAGCTTCATAAATTCATGTAGTCTGCGGCTGCGATTTGAGCTTTCACATTTTGTAAAAGACTTACTGAGCTTAGAGGGCAACAGTCTCTACCGATGCTCTCAGTTCTCCTTAATGATTCATATCAGATGCATCGTGTGGCTCACGGGTGTGTAAACTGACAGAAGTCAGCAACGGGCCATAGCTCAATCTTTCTCGCCCAAGAAGCTGTGAAACCTTGAACTGAATGCTAACTCCCAGAAAAAGCTGGCACATGCCAATCACCCCACAATCGTACTGGTGAGGAAAATGCAAGCATGTCTGTCAGACACACTTGGATCAAAAAGAACCTGCGAAGGGGTCAAAAACGCTACTGGTGAGGTGCAAGACCAAGTGAATTATGAATTGTGCTCATCTCAGGATTGAAACAGTACATCACATTTTGTGTGTGATAATGGCTTCTTTCTAAGAGCTCAGAAAAGGGGGCTTAAAGAATCAAAGAAAACCCACATCCTTCGGTGGTTATAAGTCTTATTTTTTGGTGGAGAAAGGTCTTGGGATTTTTGTATGTACTCAAGAGTCTAGGAAACAGAGGTGAAAAACTAATGAAACAAAGGCTGCAGATCAAAAAAAGTCTGCTGAATCAGAGTACAAAGTTCTGCTGGTCTAGAAAATCATGAGGTTGATCTTTACAGACAATCAGACTTGATTGAAAGACTGTCCCTCTAACAGCAGATCTGGTGAAATGATGGCCTCTGATTTTGACAGAAAACATCTCTTTTTGGTTCTTTGAAAGACAGCAAGAATGGGGCCTCTTCTACACCAAAAACTCTTTCCACGTTTGCAGCTTGCAGGTCTGCTTTAAATGACTTTGAAGACTTGGTTGCTCGTGTTAATGAAACACTGTCTGGAATCTCCTTTTCAAGTACTGCATCAAGGAAAGTGTGTTGTGTCCCGTTTGATGGGGAGGTATTACTTAGTATTTGTCTTGTGAAACATCATTTTCTGTAGTGTACCCACCCAGAAAAACAACCGACAATTTAAAAGCACAGAATCAGTCCTAGAAAACTTTTGATGACAAAGACTAGATGTGAGCGTCTTCAAATAATCCTCTAAGGAAATAGCTTCTGAAACATGAGAGGCCATTTCAGTCTGTTTGACTCAAGGCTGTTGACATGAGTCTACTTCTTTGGAGATGTTTAAAACCTGCCTGGAGATGCTCCTGTGTGACTTGGTCTAGGGGATTCTGCTCTGGCAGGGGGACTGGACTGGATGATCTTTCAAGGTCCCTTCCAATCGCTAATGTTCTGTGATTCCACCACCTCCCTGGGCAGCCTGTTCCAGTGCCCAAGCTTTTCTATCAGCAGGTTTCAAGTGTGCCAGGTTTAACCTTTAACAGAGAACTAAGAACTGATTATTTTAGAAAAACCTTGAGGTTCTAAATTTAGGAATGACTAACATTTGAGCATTAAATTAAGCTAGGGAAAATTCAGCTATGGCCTCAGGTTGTGTCAGGGGAGGTTTAGATTGGATCATAGGAAGAAGTTCTTTGCTGAGAAAGTGGTTGGGCACTGGAACAAGCTGCCCAGGGAGATGGTGGAGTCCCTCATCCCTGGAGATGTTTAAAAACTGAGTAGCTCGAGCACTTGAGGCCATGGTGTAGGGGTTAGGAGCTGTTGGGGTGAGGGCTGGACTTGATGGTGCTGGAGGTCCTTTCCAGCCAAGATGATTCTGTGATACTGCACAGAAACTACTTGTGCTTTTAAGAGTTTTGGGGTTTTCTCTCCAATTCAAACATTATTCCCTTTTCCCTTAAAATAATTTTATAGTGCACTGAATTTAAATAAATGAGGTAATAAGTTATTAACGAGAGGGTGGGTGAGTTAAGTCCGGTTCACTGCAATAGATTGAACCCCCTTGTGACTTAGCTTTGGTAGTTAATATTTGAGTGGTATTTAGTAGCAAGTTATTAGGTCTTCATTATAGTTTGTCTTATAGAAAAGATGATTTTCTTGGGATTTTTGTGTGTTAAATGAGTATTTGAGTTAAATATTTGCTGAGATGTCACATGCGTTAGCTCTGGTGACTCTAGGTGTAGCAGCGGAATACCTGAGGTACTACAGCTCAAGAGCAAATGTAAATAAGAGAACCCTTCACCCAACTAGCCAACCTGTCAGCAAAGTGGCTTCGATGCAGAATCTCTTCACATCAGATAGTTGCCCTTGAAAATGTTTCTGAAATTTTAAAGCAAGTCTTTGAGCAACCATGGGAATTACTGAAGCAAAGGATAAAACCCAGTAAACAGTGAAGGCTTCTCAAAAAAAACCAGAAAGAAGTTTTTATTCTTTCCTCTGTAACTCCATAGGGTAAATTTAAAGTTCTTTTCAACAAGAGTCAGTCCTTGGAAAAATAGAGGAAAGAGGATTTTCTTTGCTTCAAAAGGTTTTCTAATGTTTTCCCAAGTTAACACTTAAAAGTGCTGCTTTGGAGGCTCGAGGAGTAGTTTAAAATTGGAAAGACTGAACATCTGTCCCTTGCTTCTCAATTTTAAATTCAATCCAATGGACTACAGGCACTGTAAATCACTGCCTTGGTATAAATATGGACTGACAGCTCAAAGGGGTCAAACTTCTTAATTAGTCTATTTACTGCCGATGTTCCGCTGTCTTTTAATCAGGTGAGCTGTGAAAGGGAGTTGGAAATTACTGTCACCTTTGCAGGCAGAGTTCAGCCATAGAATGCAGCAGGAAGCAAATAAATCTTGACCTGGTAGGGTAAAAGAAATTTGTCAAGTGTCAGTGCTCGGACGATTGATAAAAGAAGTTGCAGGGTGCAGCAGAAAGAAATGTAAAAGAAATGAAAATGGAAGTGATACAGAGCAGTCTGGCAGAAGAGGACCTGGGGGTTCTAACTGACAGGTGCTGAATCTGAGCCAGGGAGGGTGCCCTTGTGGCCAAGAAGGCCAGTGACATCCTAGCATGGATCAGAAAGTGTGTGGCCAGCAGGAGTAGGAAGGTGATTGCCCACCTACACTCAGCACTGGGGAGACCGCACCTTGAGTACTGGGTCCAGTTTTGGGCACCTCAGTCCAATGGAGACATCGAGGGGCTGGAGTGAGTGCAGAGGAGGGCAGTGAAGCTGGGGAAGGGCCTGGAGGATCAATCTGATGAGGAGAGAGTTGAGGCTGTTTAGTTTGAGGAAAAGGAGGCTGAGGGGAGACCTAATCGTTCTCCACAACTGTCTGAAAGGACACTGGAGATATATTGGTGCTGGTCTCTTCTCACAGGTCATTAGTGACAGAATCAGAGGGAAGGGTGATTCAAGCTCTTAACAGGGGAGGTTTAGACTGGCCATCAGGAAGAAATTCTTCTTGGAGAGAGTGGTCAGGCACTGTGATGAGCTGCCCAGGGTGGGAGTTGAGTCCCCATCCCATTTGATGTGTTTAAAAGTCACTTAGCTGTAGTGTTGGGGGATCTGGTTTAGGGGTGACCTTGTAGAGTAGAGTTGATGGTTGGACTCGATGATCCCAGGGGTCTCTTCCAACTGAATGATTCTGTGAGTCTCTGATTCTATTTATAATTAAGAAAATCAATTTTAGTAGGCAGTGATAAATACAGATCAATTCAGTTGCCTTGGAATGTTTGTTAACTACATCTAAAAATTCCACAGATATGTTTTACAAAGGTAAAATGATTCCTTGCTTTCTTTCTTCTACATAAGGTACCATCTTGAAAGCAGTACTGGTAGGGAATCGGGTCTTGGAGGACGGTTGTTCTGTTTTCTGATCCATCTTTGCTATAATAAAGGAAAGTTTACACTGCTTCCAGTCGACAGTAAGTTAATGTGTGTGTGGATTAGCCAAGTGGAAAGGAAATGCATAAGGAAACTCCTGTCTGAAATAGGGACTGGCTGCAGGGTAGAAGTCAGAGAGTAGTGATCAGTGGGACAGAGTCTGGCTAGAGGCCTCGATCTAGTGGAGTCCCCCAAGGGTCAGTACTGTGACCGGTACTATTCAGTCTACTCATTAATGACTTGGATGAGGGATTAGAGAGCACTGCCAACAGGTTTGCTGATGACACCCCATCAGGCTGGGCTAACATTCAGTGGGACCTGGACAGGCTAGAGAGCTGGGCAGGGAGTGAACTATGACAAGGGCAGTGTAGAGTCTGGCATCTGGGCAAGAACAACCCCAGGGACCAGTATAGGGTGGGGACTGAGCTGTTGGAGAGCAGCGGAGGAGAAAGGGACCTGGGGTGATGATGGCCAGGAGCCAGCAATGGGCCCTTGTGGCCAAGAAGGTCAAAGGCACCCTGGATTAGAAGGAGGGTCACCTGGGACCACCTGGGCACCCTGCTGGCTCCTGTCCAGCTGGTTGTCACCCAGTACTGCCAGGTCCCTCTCTGCCAGGCTGCCCTCCAGCTGCTCTTCCCCCAGAGACCATTTGGTTTATTTTCAGAGTAACTTAAAGAAAACAGGAAAACAGCAGTGACGGTTGAAGAAAAATCATCGCATCCAAACTAGCTGCCAAGAGCACTTTTTTTTCATTCAGAGAAGGATAAATGTGTGAAACAGGCTGTCAGGCAGAGCTGTTCAGGCAAAAACACAGGGGTCACATGAGAAAAATGAGATGCCTTCTGCAGGGGAGCAGAGTGCTGAGAATGGATGAACTTGGACAGGCTGAATAACCTCTTTCATTCCCTGATGAGCTGTTACATTGTGCTCTCAGTTGTGTTTTTTCTGCAATTGTTTAATTGAAAAACTCATTCCGGTTATGGTTATAGGCCATTGTGAGCTCTGGTCTGGCATCTGCATTGTGACACTGTATTGTGAAGACTGGGTATTGGTGCAGCTTTAAGCAAAGCTTTGAGCTTTTAATCCTTGAAGTATTCAGGTAAATGAGTGTCACACAAATGAGGATGTTCACAGAATCACAGAATATTAGTGTTTGGAAGGGACCTCAAAAGATCATCCAGTCCAACCCCGTGCCACAGCAGGATCCCCTAGATCCAGTCGCACAGGAACATGTCCAGGCAGGTTTGAAATGTCTCCAGAGAAGGAGACTCCACAACCCCCCTGTGCAGCCCTTTCCAGTGCTCTGTCACCTTCACTGGGAAGAAGGTCCTTCTCACATTGATGTGGAACCACCCTGTGACCTTTGTCCTGTCATTGGGTGCCACTAAGCAGAGCCTGGCTCCATCCTCCTGCCACCCACCCTTCACACATTTATAAACATTAATGAGGTCACCTCTCAGTCTCTGTTTCTCCAAGCTAGAGACCCAAGGTGCGGTTAGTGTTGTTCTCCTAGAAGTCTTGGGTTCAGAACATGATTTCTTGGAGCTGAACAGTCGTGGAAGAAGTCATTAGTGTGAAGTTGTGCTGACATCTTACAAAACTCTTCTCAGCTTTGCAGCACTGTTCCTTTTTTAACTCCAAGGACTTCCTAACCTTGCAATCACTACTAATTCCAGGGAGATTTTAATATTTTAGAGGAAAAAACACAGCTATAAATTATAATCAACTTCGTATGATTGAATAACATTTAATAGTTGTTTGTACATGATGCCGAAGTGGAGAGGGGGGTTACTGCTACCTACAGGGCTGCCATTCAGAGTGACCTAAATGGCATGAAGGTGCAGGCCACCATCAACCCTCAGAAATTCAACAACAATGCATGAGAAGGGGGAAAGCCCCAGCTGCACTGGACGCTGACTGGGTAGGGAGCAGTTCTGCAGCTGGCAAACCAGGCATAGGCTAACATTGTGCATCAGAGCAAGCTGAGAGCCACCAGCTGTCTACCAACAGTGACTTGTCTGGGGTAGCTACTAACCCCTCGTCATCAGACTTTAGGATCCTACATCTGTAGTATCCTGAGCAACTTGGTCTAGGTGATCCTGCTCTATCAGGGGGATTGGACTAGATAATCTTTTGAGGTCCCTTCTAATCCCTAAGGTTCTGTGATTCTGTGATCCAGTTTTGGGCCCTCAGTAGAGGCAAGACATGAAGAGGAAAGGTATATAGTCTAGAGAAGAGGAGGCTGAGAGGAAACCTTGTTGCTCTGTACAGCTACCTAAAAGGAGGTTGTAGCAAGGCTGATGCTGGTCTCTTCTTCAAAATTACTAATGATAGGATGAAGTGAAATGGCCTCAAGTTGTGTCAGGGGAGGTTGAGATTGAATCTTAGGAAGAAGTTCTTTCCTATGAGAGTGGTTGGGCACTGGAAGAGGCTGCCCAGGGAGGTGGTAGAGTCCCCATCCCTGGAGGTGTTTAGAAACTGAGTAGCTCGAGCACTTGAGGCCATGGCATAGCGGTTAGGGAGCTATTGGGCTGAGGGCTGGACTTAGTGATCCTGAGGTCTTTTCCAGCCAGGATGATTCTACGAGTCTATTCTATCAGTCATCTAGAGTGAGTTAAACAGGGCCCCAATCTCACCAGGGGCTAGCTGCTCATCCCGTGAGAAAGGCTGGGGGATCTGCTGGCAGAAGAGATGAATTTTGAGACACAAAGCAACAGCTAGCTGTATCTACCAAGAGGTTCCCTAGAAGATAGGTCCAGCTTCTATACAGATGTGAGATTGGGAAGAACTCATAGACTGGAAAGCTACTAGAGGGTCGCGTGGAAGGCTCCTCTTCTCCAGGCTGAACAACCTCAAGTTGCTCAGCCTGTCCTCAGAGGGTAGGTCATGTGCAATGACAGTTCATGGTTGTGTAGAACCACAAACAAGACGGAGGAAAGACAGATGAACCACCCAAATCATCCCCAGGCTGCAGAAAAGACAGATAGTTCTTAAGGCAAAGTGAACTTTCTGAGCTGAACCCCAGGTGGTAGCACAGAGCTGACCTTGGTGATCTTGCCTGCTGGTGGACTGAAATATTTCCTCTTGATTAATTTACACCTCATGACAGCTGGTAGGAGTTACCCTCAGGTGAGAAGAGGTTTTGTAACGAAGGGAAAGAGAAGGGTGAAAGTGCAGAAGACATTGATATACCCCCTAAACAATTGAAATAGTTAAGAAAGGGCTCAAGGGCAGCCTGCACAACAGTCAGATGCTGAACGTGTCAGTAATTTGCATTTAGCTGTTTCACAGTCCTGTTGCAAAAAAGCAGTATATGATTCCACTTCTGAGCTTCAGCACAAGGGGAGGTGGAACTTGGGTCATAATGCAGCGGAGAATCCAAGCTGTAGTGCAATGTGACATGTGTTTAGTAGGTGTGTTGGTTGTGACGTGGTTTGTTACTGGAAAATCTGATCCTATTTCATAGAATCATAGAATCACAGAATGGCCCGAGTTAGAAGGGACCTTAAAGATCATGTAGTTCTGACCCCCCTGCACAGGCAGGGACACCTTCACTAGAGCAGGTTACTCAGGTCCCCTGCCACCCTGCCCTTCAACACTGCCAGCAGTGGGGCAGCCACAACTGCCTGGGGCAACCTGTTCCAGCATCTCAGCACCCTCACAGCAAAGCATTGGTTCCTCATGGCCAACCTCAGTCTCCCCTCTTCAAGTCTGGAACCCTTTCCCCTTGTCCTCTCACTACCACCTGTGTCAAAAGTCTTCCCCTAGCTTTCTTGTAGCCCCCTTCCTTCAGAGATTGAAAAGCTGCTGCAGAACAACCCCACCTTGCCCAGCCTGTCCTCAGAGGGGAGGTGCTCCAGCCCTCTGATGATTTGCATTGCTCTCCTCTGGACCCCTTCCAGGACCTCTGTGTCCTACTTACATCCAACCTCAATCTCTCTGCTTCAAGATTATTAATGAATGAGTACTCAAATTATTCTAAACTTCTGAATGAGTAAGATTAAATATTTCATTGTATAGAAGGTAAAATGCTTTAGTTTGACCGTTTCCTTAGCTTTAAAAACTAGACTTTTAGTAAAGCATTCAGTTTTCCCCCATATTTTAGGGTGATTTGATGTGACTTGGTCTAGGTGATCCTGCTGGGGCAGACCAGACGATCTTTCGAGGTCCCTTCCAATCCCTAATGTTCTGTGATTCTGTGAATTGTTGTACTGTTGTACTTTTCCTTAGGACACCAAAATACCACCAAATGTCACCATTACCATAGTGTTTACTTGTGAGTGCCTGAACCAGAGCAGGGAATTGCTGTGTTTCATCTCCATCAGGCAAAACAATTACAGATTTTGATATTAATGAGCAGAAGCTGTTACCTCCAAAGGGGAGACAAAGAGGGAGTGTTTTGAATCCTCCTAGATAGAGACTACCTGTCATCAAATCAGCCCTGGCAGCTACTATTAGCCTGCAGCTATAGCAACACCTTGTCTCCAGCAGGAACAATTGTAGAGCAAGGAGTGTTAGCAGTGGTAGCCACAGGGGCTTACCCGGAGAGAATGTTAAAGATATCTTCATGCAGCACTGGCATTTGATGGTGAAACGTAGAAGGATTTCTCCAGCACACACACACACAAATCTATTACAATGAATCCAGCCATACCTTTGGGATAGATTTGGTGTTGAAAAGTTCTGCTAGATGTGCAAATACTTGGAGCTTTGATAAGGGAATTTGTTAAAAGCTGAGTGGAAAGTGGGAATTGCCGCTAATTTCTACTATAATCCAGCACAGTGTGGGGATATGTATAGGTTGGGGACTAGCCTGTTGGAGAGCAGCGTAGGACAAAGGGTCCTGAGGGCCAGCAGGATGGCCAGGAGCCAGCAATGGGCCCTTGTGGCCAAGTAGGCCACTGTCATCGGGGGAGGATCAGAAAGGGGGTGGTTGGCAGATTGAAATTGGTTCTCCTTCCCCTCTGTTCTGCTTTGCTGAGGTGACATCTGGAATCTTGTGTCCAGTTGTGGGTGCCTTATTTCCAGAAGGACACTGAGTTGCTGGAGAGAGTCCAGCGCAGAGCCACAGGGATGATGAAGGGAGAAGAGCATCTCCCTGCTGAGGAAAGGCTGAGGGAGCTGGGAAAAAGGAGCCTGAGGGGTGACCCCATGAATTTTGATCAGTATGGGAAGGGTGGGTGGTCAAGAGGGTAGAGCCAGGCTCTGCTTAGGGGCACCCAGTGGTAGGACAAGGGGCAGCGGGTGTAAGCTGGAACAGAGGAGGTTCCACATCAATGTGAGAAGAACCTTCTTCCCAGTGAGGGTGGTAGAAGGGGCTGCTGAGGGGGTTGTGGAGTCTTCTTCTCCAGAGACATTTCAAACCCACCTGGGGATGTTCCTGTGCAACTGGATCTAGGGGATCCTGCTGTGGCAGGGGGATTGGACTAGATGATCTTTCAAGGTCTCTTCCAATCCCTAATGTTCTGTAATATATTTCTCTTCTCTTTGTGAGCATAGGCTACATCTAGTAGGATGGCAGTGAGTGCTCCCTCAAAGTCTGCCAGTGACACCAAGCTGTGTGGGGTTGTTGACATGCCAGAGGGAGGGGAGACCATTCAGAGGGATCTGGCCAGGCTGGAGAACTTGGCCCCTGCAAACTGCATGAAGTTCAACAAGTCTAAGTGCAGAGTCCTACATCAGAGTTGGGGCGATCCCAGTCATAAATGCAGGCTGGGTGGTGACTGGCGTGAAGTGTGCACTGCCACCTAGAGGGTCTGCTTGGGGGTCTCTGGGGAATGAAGATGAGTCTGCCCTGGTGTTAAACTTTTTACGTCTTGGTCCTTGCACACACTCACTCTTCTTTTGCTGAGATGGCTGAGTGTAGATCTGGTTTAGCCTAGTTTTTCTCTTGTTCACTTCTTCCTTGAAGATTTTAATGAGCACAGCTGGTCTTATCTTGCTTTTCTTTCCTCTTGTCCAAGGGCATAGATGCTCGTTAGCTCTTCTTCACTTGCGGAGATGCTCATTAAAGCGATCTGGTTAAAATCGCTACATTCCTACTTGATGAGTGCCTCTATGGTTAAACTCACTACATATCTACTTTATGATTATCTCATTTCACAATGAAGAAGAGAGTGTTAATGTTAGGGTTATGCACCTTCTCGGTGAAGGCAGAGGTCTGACTGAAAGAGTCCAGTGGAGGGCCAATAGGATGATCAAGGAACTGGAGCAGCTGCCTTATGAGGAGAGATTGAGAGACCTGTGACTTTTCAACTTGGAGAGGAGAAGGTTGTGAAGGGACTTAATCACTGTCTATTAGTCCATGAGGGCTGGGTGTCAAGAAGGAAGAGACAGTCCCTTTTCACTTGTGTCCTGTAATAGTACAAGGGGCAATGGGTGTCACTTGGACTGCAGGAAGTTCCATCTCAACATGAGGAAGAGCTTCTTTACTGTGAGAGTGACAGAGTACTGGAAGGGGCTGCCCAGGGAGGTTGTGGAGTCTCGTTCTCTTGAGACTTTCAAGGCCCGTTTGAATGTGTTCCTATGTGATCTGTCCTAGGTTCTATGATCCTGCTTGTGCAGGGGGTTGGACTTGATGACCCCTTAAGGTCCCTTCCAATCCCTAATGATCTAGGTATCTGTGACCTCAAGCCTTCTCTGTGTATTTAAGAGAATCACAGAACATTAGAGATTGAAAGAGACCTCGAAAGATCATCCAGCCCAGTCCCCCTGCCACAGCAGGATCCCCTAGATCCAGTTCAACAGGAACATGGCCAAGGGGGTCTGAAATGTCTCCAGAGAAGGAGTTTCCACAACCTCCTTGGGCACCCCCTTCCAGGGCTCTGTCATCTGCATGCAGTAAACGATGTTTCTTCCCTGTATGCACAGCCAGACATGGAGATGAGGATAACTACAGGGTGGTGTTTGATGTCTTGGTAACTTTGGAGATACTTTAATAATATATCACTCTCATCCAAATGACTTTAAATCACTTCAAAGCACTTCACAAACACAGCAAAATAAGGAAAGGTTGAGGATTTGAGAATGTAATGGATCAGATAAAAAGAATAATGAAAGTGAAGTTGTTGTTAGTGGTTTAACAAATCTTCATGAATAATAGCCAGGGATTTCACAGAATTACAGAATGATCGGGGCTGGAAGAGACCTCTGAGCTCATCCAACCCAGCCCAGGACCTAACATCACCACAGTGGCCAGACCAGGGCACTAAGGGCCACAGCCAGGCTGCCCTTCAACACCTCCAGAGATGGAGACTCCACCACTGCCCTGGGCAG
>JAOXOE010028326.1:0-16355 GCA_028565055.1 Phoeniculus purpureus | reverse complement strand
ATGGAGGTGAGGCTGACCAGTCTATAGTTACCTGGGTCCTCCTTCTTACCCTTTTTGAAGATTGGAGTGACATTTGCCACCCTTCAGTCCCCAGACACCTCTCCTGATCCCCATGACTTAGCAAAGATGATGGTGAGTGGCCTAGCAATGACTTCCACTGCCTCCCTTAGCACTCGCAAGTACATCCCATCTGGAGCCATGGATTTATGTCCATCCAGTTTGCTCAATTGATCCCTAACCCAGTCCTCATCAACCAGGGCAAGGTCCTCTTTTGTCCCAACTTCCTCTGGGGCCTCAGTGGTCTGGGGCTTGATATCAGACAGCCTCCAGAAGTATAGACAGAGGCAAAGAAGGTGTTCAGTGTCTCTGCTTTCTCTGTATCCTCTGTTACCTGGGCACTCGCCTCATTCAGCAGGGGGCCTACATTGCCTCTAGGTTTAGTTTTACGTGCAATGTATTTGAAGCCTTTTCTGTTGCCTTTGACCTCTCTTGCAAGGATTAATTCCAAGGAAGCCTTGCCTTTCTTAGTTGCATCCCTGAATTCTCTCACTAGTACCTTATAATCATCCCAAGTGGCCATCCCCTCCTTCCATGTCCTATAGGCTTTCTTCTTCCTCTTGAGTTTGCCCAGTAGCTCCTTGTTTAACCACACAGGTCTTCTGGCTCCCTTCACTGACTTCCTACCTATTGGGATGCTCTGATCTTGGGCTTGAAAGAAGTGACCCTTGAATGTTAACCAACTATCTTGGGCCCCTTTACCTGCCAGTACCCTGTTCCATGGGATTTCCCCCAGCAATTACTTGAAAAGGCCAAAGTTGGCCCTCCTGAAGTCCAGAGTTGTGATTCTGTGCCTGCCACATGACATCCTGAACTCCACCATCTCATGGTCACTGCAACGGAGGCTGCCCTCAACCTTCACTGCTTCAACCAGACCCTTCTTGTTGGTGAGAAGAAGATCAAGCAGGGCACCTCTCCTAGTGGGGTCCTCCACCTTTTGCTTCAGGAAGGTGTCACCAAGACACTGGAGGAACCTCCTGGACTGTGGCTGGCTGGCTGAGTACAACTTCTAGCAAATATCAGGGTAGTTAAAATCCCCCATGAGACCCAGAGCCTGTAACTGTGAGGCTGCTCTCAGCTGCCTGTAGAAGGCCTCATCAGCTTCCTCATCCTGATCTGGTGGCCTGTAATAGACACCCACAACAGTATCATCCATGCCAGCCTGCCCCTTAATCCACACCCACAAACTCTCAACTTGTTCTTCATCCGCCCCTGGACAAAACTCAGCATATTCTAGTTGCTCTCTCACATAAAGAGCAACTCCACCACCTCGCCTGTCTTTCCTGAAAAGGACACAGCCATCCATGGCCACATTATAGCCATGCAAGCTGTCCCAACATGTCTCTGTAACTGCAACCAGATCATAATCTCCTGACTGAACACGGATTTCTAACTCCTCCTGCTTATTCCCCATGCTGCGTGCATTGGTGTACAGGTATTTCAGGGAGTGAGCTGAGTGCTTCCTGAGTGCTCTGGGAGGCTTCCTAGTCTTCATCAATACCAGAGAGCTGCCCCAGTATTGCCCACCCAGCAACACTCCCACCCCACTTTGAATCTAGTTTAAAGGGCTCTGAATGACCCCTGCTAATTCCTGCCCCAGAACCCTTTTGCCCTTTTGAGATAAACCTTTCCCATATGTAACTGTCAGGTCTGGTGTCTTATAAAACCAGCCATTATCAAAGAACCCAAAGTCCTGCCTGTATCACCAGTCTTGTAGCCAGGCATTTATGGACTGCAGGTAGACTGCAGACTTCCCTATGATGAGGGTCAAATCTGCATATTGGGTCCTCAGTTCCCTTCAAGAGAGAGTCACCAATGACTAGAACCCTTCTCTTCTTCTTTGTGGAAGGGGTTGTCATTTTACTGGAAGACCTATCTGATTTATCCAGTTGTGATAAGACCTCTGAAATAGGTTGCCTATCATCTATAGTACAGCCCCCCAAGAGTCTACACTGGGACCAGTACTGTTCAATCTATTCCTTAATGACTTGGATGAGAGATCAGGGTGCACTGTCAGCAAGTTTGCTGATGATACAAAGCTGGGTGGTGTTGCTGACACCCCAGCACACTCTGCTGCCATTCAGCAAGACCTGGACAGGCTGGAGAGCTGGGCAGGGAGAAATTGAATGAACTACAACAAGTGCAAGTGTAGAGTCTGGCATCTGGGCAGGAACAACCCCAGGTACCAGTACAGGCTGGGGACTGACCTGTTAGAGAGCAGTGTAGGAGAAAGGGACCTGGGGGTCCTGGTGGACAGCAGGAAGACCATGAGCCAGCAATGTGCCTTTGTGGCCAAGGCAGCCAACAGCATTCTGGGGTGGATCAGAAGGGGGCTGGTTAGCAGATGAAGGGAGGTTCTCCTCTCCCTCTCCTCTGCCCTGGTGAGACCATGTGTGAAATATTGTGTCCAGTTCTGGGCCCCTCAGTTCAAGAAGGATACAGAGCTACTGGAGAGCGTCTAGTGCAGAGCCACAAAGATGATGGAGTGCAACACCTCTCTGCTAAGGAAAGGCTCTTTAGCTTGGAGGAGACTGAGGGGTGACCTATTTAATGTTTATAAATACATGAAGGGTGGGTGACAGGAGGATGGAGCCAGGCTCTGTTCAGTGTCATCCAATGATAGGACAAGGGGCAATGGGTGTGAGCTGGAACCTACGAGGTTCCACATTGATATGAAAAGGAATTTATTCACGGTCAGGGTGTCAGAGCTCTGGAAAGGGCTGCCCAGGGGGGTTGTAGAATCTTCTGTGGGGAAGTTTTAAAACTGCCTGCTCATGTTTTTGTGTGACTTGATCTAGGGGATCCTACTGTGGTGGGGGGATTGCACTGGATGATCTTTCAAGGTCCCTTCCAATCCCTAATATTCTGTGATTCTGTGATTTATATCCTTATTAGACTGACTGTCTTCCAGGAGGGTTTCGTATCTGTTTCATTTCAGTAAACCATTCATTTCAGAATTTTCCAGCTTTACTCCATTTTTTCCTTCAGTTTTGTTCAACTTTTTCGGTTTATCAGTCCAAGAAAAATAGGCCTAATCTGTGCATGAAAAATAGATCTCAGGAACTGTTCACAGGACACCTGCATTCCACAGGTGTTGGGAGGTTTGGTCAGTTAGGATGGACAGAGCAGTTAACAGCCCTTCATTGTGAGAAGCCACAGAAACACTCAAGATAAACGCTGCACAGAAGTAAACTGATCTTCTGGGAATTCTATAAAACTCAGATGATTTTGCTCTTCCATTCAGATTTTCATAGATCACAGAACCATTTGGATTGGAAACACCTTTGGGATCATCAAGTCCAACTCTTATCCCAGCACTAACCCATTTCTTTCACTCCACATCTCCACGGCTTTTCAATTCCTCCAGAAGACTCCACCGCTGCCACAGCCAACCTAGGCCAGGCCTGAACAACCTTTTTGAAGAAGAAATTCTTCCTCAGGGACAAACTGAACCTCATGTCTAGTCGCTTTTTTCTTGGGAGAAGAGATTGACACCCACCTCACTGCATCCTCCTGTCAGGGAGTTGTTGAGAGTGAGGTGGTCTCCCCTGAGCCTCCTTTTCTCCAGTTAAATCCCCAGGTTCCCTCAGTTGCTCCTCAGAGCATTGGTGCTCTAGATTCTTCCCTAGATCCATTGCCTTCCTCTGGACCCACTCCAGCACAAACAAGGATTTGAGATGCAGTTTCACCAGTGCCCAGTACAGGAGGACCATACCTGCCCTGGTCCTGCTGGCCACACCAGTGCTGACACAAGCCAAGACGCCACTGGCCTTCTTGGCCACCTGTTTGAACAGCTGACTCTCAAACAAACATAAATATGTCCAGCATTAAATGAAGCTGAAGTGAATGAAGGGTTTAGTCAGTTCCTTCTCATTCACATTTGTCTAACTTGGGCATCTGAAGCCATGACGAGACATTCTAATATGATCCTCTGTCTCTCTGTAATTTCCTTTCCCCAGTCCCACCTCCCAGCTCTCATCCTAGTATGAGGTTGTGGATTTCTTCACTCACTGTGAGTAGCATTTGCCCACTGACCTCAGAGGCTCATGAGACCTTACAGACCTTACACAGCTCTGGTTTTGATTTGCATGTCCTGTGTTCTGAGTTGAACCTTATGAATCACACTGAACTTTATCATCTCTCAAGTAAACAGATCCCATTATACATTGCCATTTCAGACATAAACAAATGGAAAACAACCTTCATGCTGGCTGGCAACCACACTCAAGTCATACACCAGGTCATACAGGCTGTATTTATAGGTAGTTCTGCATCATCCTCCATATCCAAATACACATCTACACACCTAGGAAAGGCTGACCCTGAGAGGTCACTCTCCCACAGCAAAAGCTGAACACCTGTAAACCCAGCAACACTCCCTGTAGCTACCAACTGCTCTTCAACAAACAGAGTGAAGGACAGAGATCTTTGATGCACAAAGACATTTACCGTGCTTCGTTGTAGGACTGGAACAATCTGGCAAGTCTCATCTTTACAGAATTTTTTAAGAGAATGAGAACCAATAAACGATGAGCAATTATCCCACTGCAAGGTAAAGTGGTAGGAGCCTAAGCCTGGCTGGTACCAGTGCCTGCACCTTTCTTCATTGTCAGAATAAGAGACTACAGCCGCTTGTCTGTACTTCACAGTCAGCAAACCAGTGCCTGTGATTTCTAATCTCTGTGTCAATAGAGGTAAAATCCCTTTGTGTTCATGAAAACTCCATAAGATCCTGCAGTCTCACACAGGACCTCTCAGAAGGCCTGAAAGGTTAAAATCAGCCTGAAAAATCTGCCCTGTACAATCTTGTGCCTCTTTCAGTCTGCCTTGCTTCTGAAACAAGTATTTTCTTCACTAAATCAGAAACATAAGACTGGTCTTGAAGCAATTTCAAGCCCTGTTTCCATTTCAAAGCCTGAAATTTGTCATGATAAATCCTGAAGAACAGATATGCAGAATCTCTCCAGCCTCTGTTGAACTTCATTTATTTCCTAATGCCTAATTTCATTCAGGGTAGAGTAGGAGTTTTGTGTGGGCAAACAAGTTCTTCAGAACTGCAGCCAACAGAGAGGGTGTGTTGGAGGGATGGGAAGAGCAATACAAGCAAGGAGTCTCCCATGCCAAGCACACAAGGCAGCTGCCAACAACCCACTTGGGGATACTTTTCCACAACCCACTTGGGGAAACCAATAGAGGTATTAGTCAAATAGCCAGGTTTCTGGAGAGAACAAATAATCAGGCTGAAAGGCTCAGATCAGGAAATGCGTAATTAATGTTGATCTAAACAAGGAAGCAGACTAAGCATGGCCTCTGTCAGCGTGGACACCCATCATTTGCTGGTCATAGAGGTGTGCCCACACCACTCTGCAGCTATAGCCCCAAGACCTGGCACAGAACTCCATGCATTTCCTGCCACTGGAGCCGTAACAAGCCACCAGTATCAGGGAGCTGTGATGGAGTCATTCCCGAAAGTGTCCCAGCACTGCCTGTCCTCTGCTGCCTGCAGCGGAGATCCACCACAAGGGCATTTCCAGAGGCACGTCCCGTCCCCCATCTCCTCAGCCCTGGCGCAGAGGTAGATGTACTGGGCAAACACATACAATGCTTCCCCAAAACATTCCCTCAGCTTCCAGCAATCACAGATCTAAGGACGTCCTCGGACACACAAATTCTGAGGTTTTAGTTTGCACAGAGAACTCTTCTATAAACAGTCTAACTCGACTGCGTAGTTTGTAGTAGTTGCATTGATACAGGTTGGGTAGTGACCAGCTAAAGAGCACCCCTGGGGAGAGGGATTGTGGAGGTTTTGTGGATAACAAACCAAAAACGGATCAGCAATGGGCCCTTGTGGTCAAGAAGTCCAAGAGGGTGTTGGGATGGATCAAGAGAAGTGTGTCTAGCAGATCAAAGGAGGTTCTTCCACCCGTTTATTCTGCTTCAGTGAGGCTGCACCTGGAATCCTGTGTCTAGTTCTGGTCTCCCCAATTCAAGAAGGATAGAGAATTAATGGAGAGAGCTCAATGCAGAGCTATGAGGATGATTTAGGGCCTGGAACAACTGCCTTATGAAGAGAGGTTGAGCACACCAGGACTTTTTAGTTTGAACAATAGAAGGCTACAAGGGGATTTAATCCCTGTCTATAAATCCATGAAGGCTGGGTGCCAAGCAGAAAGGATTCCTCTCTTTTCAGTGGCATCAGGCAAGACAACAGGTAATGGATGCAAGCTTGAACACAGGCAGTTTCACCTCAGTCTGAGTGAAAACTTCTTTACAGTCAGGGTTGTTAAATATTGGAAGGGGTTTACCAGGGAGGTTGTGGAGTCTCCTCCTCTGGAGGTGTTTCAAACCCGGCTTGATGTGGTTCTGTGTAGTTGCTTTTGGCTTTTTAGGCAGTTCTGCTTTTCAGTAAATTGTATCCTGTTTGAGCAGGAGGGTTTGACCAGATGGCCTGTGAAGGTCCCTTCCAACCCTAATAAACTGTGTAGACTGTGTGTATAAGTGATTGAACCCATGTCAACTTCCAGGATCCACAATACCCTACAGAACGGGATTCTACATCTTAAACAGGGGCAGGGAGACATTGAGTCTCTCTCTTGCTGGTTTATATTTACCATAAGTGTTAGAACCCACCCCAGCATCAATTTCATTGGTTCAGGCAACGATATCTATAAAAACCCAGCAGCACAAGAACCTGATGTGCAGGTTCCTGTGATATTCACAGAACCCAGCGTGATCCAAGATGTGGATGTTCACAACAATAAAATCACTGGTAAGATTCTAGTCTGCTGAAGACTGGGCATCCTCCCCACAACCAGAGAAAGAAGAACCTCACTGAGGTTTCCTCCTGTGCAGCCAAACTAACAGGAGGGCAACTGCTTTTCCTGGCACAGCTGCTAGTTTTCACGAAGTCCTTCCACCTTCCAGCACAGACACACACACACCTCTCTGTCTTCCCTCTCCCCTCCTCTCCACCAGCACTGCAAGCCCTGAGCCCATGTCACCTTCCAGCTTTGCTCCCAGCACCTCTCCAGTGGCCCCAAGGAGGCTGATCTGTGCCAAAGGCAAGTCCTGCTCCAAGGTCCATGCTGAAGAGTCCTGGCCCCACTGCATGACTGATCACAGAATCATAACCTGGCTCAGGTTAGAAGGGCCTTTAGACATCACAGAATGTCAGGGGTTGGAAGGAACCTCTGAAGATCATGGAGTCTAATCCCTCTCTGGAAAGTCTCCAGAGCAGGAGACTCCACAACCTCTCTGTGAAGCCTGTTCTAGGGCTGTTCTAGTGCTCTGTAACCCTTACAGTAAAGAAGTTCTACTTCAACCCCCGGTTCTGGGTAGTGACACCTCTCAACTGGATTTGGTTGCTCAAGGCCTCATCCAACCTGGCCTTGAACACCTCCAGGGATGGGGCATCCACAGCCTCTCTGGGCAATCGATTCCAGAGTCTCTGCACCCCTGCACTGAAGAACTTTTTCCTAAGATGTAGGCTTTAATCACTTCTATTCTGCTCTCACACATATCCTAGCTCACTGACTGGAGAAGGAGAGCTCTGAAGCAAGTGTGAGTGAAAGGTTCTGGTACTTTGTTCATTTATTTACCCAGTGGGAAGTGGTCCATGAAGACTCTGCCAAGGTGAACTATTAACCTGCTAGGGAATGGCAGGAAGGGCAAAATATTCAATAATCAAAGTGGGGCAGGAGGTGTAAGTGAGGAACAAATACATCCTGCCGTTCATTTCAAGAGAAAAGGAGTCATCCAGCATCAGAACATTGTCAGCACATGGTGAGACATTAATTATTCTCAGATGTAAAAGCTGAAGTTCTCTGTCCCACCACTGGCACAGACAGACACAGAGATCCTGAGGTTAATTTGTGCTGACTTCTTTTTCCTGTCTCTGCCCTTAGCTGGGGCCTGACACCTGGGATGAGGTCAAACAATGTGATAGTGTCCCAACTACAGTGATCCTCCTTTTTCATCACAAATAATGATCTGTTCCCCAAAACATACGGATTCACAGCCTGGATTTCATTTTCTCAGCACTTAATAAGCCAGAGTGCTCTATCTGTTGTGGTTATTTCCTCTGTGGCTCCAAAGCCATCCACGTGTTTGCTGTACCACTGAGCTAAGTCTGATGTCACAACCTTTTCCTTTGTGAATAGATTATTCAGCACTGGAGAAAGGCTGCAGCTAAATCAAATGCAATGGAAAGGGTTTGGACCTGTCACAAACACGTCATCATAAACTTCCTTAGAGGAGATCTCCCTAAATTGCTAGAAAACTGTTCTTTCTCACTGAGCTTTGTTTGGAACCATCTGGGTTTTGCTTCTTGATTTTCCTCTCCTGCAGTCTTGGCAATTCCCCTGTGGTTTGGGGGAGCAGCGGAAGTGGCACCCTGGCTCTGCTCAGCTCTGTCTCCGTTTGCCAGGCTGGCACACAGCCATGTCACCTGGCACAGCAGCAGCAGCATTCCAGCCATGCCTGGGGCTACCTTGGCAGGCTTACTGTCTATAGGAGTAGCAGACCTTGTCAGAGAAAACACAGGCCATCTCTACGGGGAAGTCGATTCCTACAGCCCATGTTTTTACAGTGTGACTTTCATGTGTCAGTGGCAGCCTAAAACTTGGAGCTCTGTCTTAGAAGTGAAACAGAAGCACTCCAAAGCATGCCCTGGCACAGTGAGCCTCCAGGGTTTGGCAATAAGTAGGGCAATATGGGCCAAGACACTGTCACCACTGCCCTACTCGGGGAAACTTGGAGTTTGGAGCAAGTGAGATCCCCTGATCCTGCTGCTCACACTTGCCAGTTTCTGGGCTTTGTTGTCCACAGGGGAGGCAATAGGAGACAGGTAGTCCAGCTATGCCATATGAAAAGAAAGTCATGACAAAGTCATTCCTCCTGCACCCATGCCGCATAATCCTTTCCACAAAATAACCAGGAACTGCTCTGTACAATCAGATTCTCCTCATTTGTTTGCATTTGCCACCCAGAAACATGCATCACTGATGCTGACTGGTGTCGCCTCAGCAGCCTCTCGATGTTCAGACAACACCACCTATGCCCATGAGAGACTGGCAGGCACATAGAGCTGGGAGACTGGTGCAGAGCAGAGTCAAGAGCTCTGCTTAGCTGGATCATTTGCCAGCCACTGTCAATGGCAAGGAGAACAAAGCCCTAGATCATGAAGGGAATCCTTTAAAGAGCCAGCTTCCTTGTGTGCACTGAAACAGACGGGAAAACTCCGCTGTCCCTGACAGCACAAATGCATTCTTGCAAAACCTGAGCAAGACACCGCTCCAGCGACAGACAGGAATGAGCAGAGTCCCTGTGCATACAACTTGTGCTCACCCAGGAGATAAACCTCGTGCACCTGACAAGATTAGAGTATTTCCTGCTGATAGGGTCTGTTCCCTGAACATCCATCCTCATGAATGAGGAGAAGAGTTCAGACCGTGCACAGGTACGGTGATTAAATCTCGCCTGACCAGCAGCGGGGAAGACCATTCTCAACTGCTGGGCTTGGGTTTCACTTGCTGACTTCAGCTTCTCGGTACCAGTGCGGTCAGAAGGAGAACATCTGCCCCACAACATCTGTTTGAAAACCTTGTATGGAGTTTGGCTCAGACTACCTTTCTCAGCTCTGTAATCAGCTGGGCCTTGTCACCCAACCCAATGGGAAATGGTCCTTGTTTTTGACAGAATGATTTCTGCTGGTTTTTTACGGTGCCTTTCTCCCTGTTGCTGACTATTTTCTGATCCTGGGGAATCCACTGGGAGAAAAAGCATAAGGAAAAGCAGAGAGTGTTAGGTCTAGGGAAGAGTGAAGACAGTAAAAGGGTTTCAGATCACCAGAAACTAATTCACCCTGGGTGGACCCAAGAGAATAAATCACCTCCTGGGCTCTAGCCTTGGGTAAACCAAGAAGTCATCTGGGTGAGAAGAATATGCACAGGACGTAGGGTGAGTCCTTCCAGAGTCTACATCCCACAGCCACCAGGCTGGGTTTTGTTTCTTGACTTAATATATTACACCAAAGTTATTTCAGGGGACTCTGTGCCCTCACACTCCCCTTGAGCTGTCCCAGTTGCCCCAGTGCACTCACTACAAGAAGTCACATACAGAGCAAAGCATCCTGTGCATTGTTAGTCTTTCTCTCCTTGGAGTAAAGCTTACTCGGGCACCAAAAGGGTCTAAAGATCTGATCTGTCTGTGTTTCACCTGCAGACTTACTGCTGGGAAAGATCTCCTAGCAGCAGTGGTAAAAGCTGAAGCCGCTCAGCACAGCAATCAGTGTGGTGCCCAGTGCTGCCACATAAACTCTAGTGAATCCCAGAGCGATTTTGTTACGCTGGCAAGCCCCATGGTTTACCCTGGCATACCCAAGGGAACAGGCCAGGATTGCCCTGAAAGGTTCTCCCAAAGTCCCTGGCAAGGCACATCTCCCATTCCACAGGAGCCCCTTCCTCCTCCACAGCTGTGGGCTAGAGCCAAAGACGAAAGCAACATCTCCTTGGGCCATGACATTCCTCTGAGCTTCTGACACCTTGGGAATACCACCCAGCTGAGCATCTCACTGCGTGGGAGGACTCCTTTATATGGAATGTGGCCTGTGAGAGCAGGAGGATTTCAGTAGCAGAGACTTGGGAGGTCACAGCAGAGACATAGTGGCTGGAAGTGGGGAACCTCCTGCACCCTTCCATTCCTTCTCATAATTTCATCCCCTGGCAATGAGCAGCTCAAGGAGCTGGTCATGATCTCCTGCCTGTTGACAAACCTAGTTACATCCTGCTTCTGCTTATTGGTGGTCAGGAGTT
This sequence comes from Phoeniculus purpureus, assembly GCA_028565055.1. Classification (NCBI taxonomy): domain Eukaryota; kingdom Metazoa; phylum Chordata; class Aves; order Bucerotiformes; family Phoeniculidae; genus Phoeniculus; species Phoeniculus purpureus. The sequence continues at coordinate 5,487 of JAOXOE010028326.1, read as the reverse complement.
GTGTAGGAGTAATGACAGACCTGAAAAGCCCCTCCTGACACATACCCATACCTGGCCATGCCTATGGCAAAACCCTTCCACAGCCCTGGTGCACAAGGGAGGACACAGTTCCTTCGCCAAGGCGATGCTGGTCACAGTAAGATGAGTTCCTCATCTCTCCGCCTTCCCTCCAGCCTTGCTGTTCTCAGCAACCACAAGCAGCAACACTTGAATTTCTTGGATGTCCATGGTTAGCCTTGGTGTAGAAATTTCCACACCACTAGCACTTCCTGCTTTTACTGTTCCCCCTGTGTGGTCCAAACCATGGGCTGGCAGAAGCAGGCACTGCCCATTGTTCCCTGGGTAGCCCTGACGCTCAGCTGCAGCAACCCAAGTGCTGGAAGTCACAGGACAGCCACAACACAGCCATTGGAGGAATGACAAGGATGAGGAATGAACAGACACAGCATCTTCATTCTAACCATCTTCAGCACTAAAGAAACACCAGTAAGAGCATCCTTGCCCATACTTTACCCTCACTGTGTGTGTATGTAATTCAGCCAATTCATCCCCTGCAGACGTATCCCACAGGAGCCTGCAGAAGGATAAGCACTACAGAAAGAGGAGAAGACTCAGGAGCATGAAGGTGAGATGCCCCAGGGACAGGATGCTTCTTTGGGTGCCTAATTCCTTCAGGCTTTGTCCTCTCTTTAAAAACATCTCAAAGTAATTATCTCTACAATAAAACACCTTCTCTCTTCCCTCCTCAAAGCTTGTTGAGCTGGATTGGTAAACCCTGCAGATTTCTCTAATCAGAAACTAGTTGAGGATCACAGGCTGAGACACGTCTGATGGGAGAACGAGAACTTACCCAATAGCCAGCTAGGGGCAAACAGGGAGCAGCAGGAGGAATGTGGAGTGTCATCACAGACACCAAGCAGGCCCCCTTTGGGGAAAAGACGAGAGTGCTGTGGTCCCTGAAGGTCATTCCCTGTTCTGTCTGGGCACTAGAGATGCCTTGCTGAGCGGCCTTGGCTGAGCCACTTTCCAGGAATTAAAGGCACGCCGAGTGCCAGAAGCACTTGTGCTCTGAAGAGGAAAAAGAAATTTCTCCTTCCTTTCTTGGGATTTTTAAGAACAAATTCCTGAATTTTAAGAACAGCCTGAACCTGATCCCATCTCATCTCAAGAGCCCAGACCTGCCTCTCTGAGGTTCTGGCTACTCATCCTTCTCCAGCTGAAGGATGCTGGTCACACACCACCACAAGAAGTGTCAGGCCAGCAAAAGATCTCACAAGCTGTTTGAACTTAGAACAGACTCCACTGGATTTCCTTGGAAAATAATTTCAAAAGCCAGCTCCAGTGGGTTTGCTGGCTCACAGGCTGGGGAGGTGTGTGTCTGCTCGTGCCTTGAATATAGATGAAGCGTTTGGTGGCACTCGCGAGAAAATGAACCTTGACACTCATGGCTTTTCAGTGCAATAAGCAACTGGGACCCCAGCAAAAAACCCCAACCAAACCAAAAAAAGAGTAAAACTAAGGCCATCTCTACAGAAGATCTCAGCAGCACCTTCCTGCCCGTTCTGTTCACACAGAATCACAGAATGTTAGAGATTGGAAGCGACCTCAAAAGATCAATCCCAGTCCAATCCCCCTGCCACAGCATGATCCTCTAGATCAAGTGGCACAGGAACACATCCAGGTGAGTTTTAAACACCTCCAGAGAAGGAGAAGACTCCACAACCCCCTGGGCAGCCCATTCCAGTGCTCCATCACCTTCACTGTGAATAAGTTCCTTAAACTTATGATAAATTGCCCTGCCTGCCCTGAAATCAGTTCTGGGTGCTGTAAGAACAGCAAGCCGTCCTTGTCCTCAAGGTTTTACAGCCTAAATGCAAACAAGCAATGAATTAAAGAAGGAAACGAAGCCTGTCCCTAGCCTAAGGTCACAAAGGAGTCTTGTGGCTTGGCTCAGACGCGCACATGCCGTTTGGTACTTCACCGGCATCCTTGTCCCATCTCCCTAAACCATACCGGGTTTCACTAGTTCTTGCTTTCTACTTGGACATTTTCTCTTCCCCTGTCCACTTTGCTGGAAAGGATCCCCATCCCAGTCCCTGCATGAACTCAACTGCATGTTCTGCTTAGAGCATGACCTGGACCCTCCAAGTCATGTAGCTGCACTGCAGGAATAGGAAGACTTCTAGCAAGTGATGAGAGGTGACTGGATTGTTGTCAAGTGGGAAGGGGGTGCAGGCAGACTGAGACATGAGAAAATATTTTCCTTTCTTGGATTTTACTCTGTAGTAACACCAATCTGAAATGGTTTTCCTGAGGAGGCAGGGGAATCCAAACCTTGCTGCTGGTTCACTGAAAAATGAGTAAGTCCCTAACCTGTTTCTCTACCCAGGGAAAAAGGAGAAGTTCCTGCCCATCGGTGTGTTTGACTATAAATCCTGGTTTTGACTGGAAATTTTGGCTGGAATAGGTAATTTTCCTCCCAGTAGCTGGTTCTGTGCTGTGTTTTGGAGATGAAGGTTGATCACACACTGATGTTTTCGGTTGTTGCTAAGAAGTTTTTATATTAGTCAAGGACTTTTCACCTTCTCATGCCCTGCCAGCAGGAAGGCTGGAGGGGTACAAGAAGTTGGGAGGGGACCGAGCCAGAATAGCTGACCCAGAATCACAGCATCTCCTTGGTTAGAAGAGACCTTGAAGATCATCACGTCCAACCTTTTACCCAGCACTGCCCAGTCACCCCTAAACCACATCCCTAAGCACCAGGTCCACACATTGCTTAAATACCTCCAGGAGTGGGGACTCCACCACTACCTGTTCCAATGTCTGATAAATGTTTTGGTGAAGAAATTCTTCCTAATACCTAGCCTAAACCTACCCTGGTGCAGCCTGCAGCCATTTCCTCTGGTTCTATTGCTTCCTACCAGGGAGTACAGGCTGCATCACTTCTCACTCCAACCTTCTCTCAGCTAGAGAGCAAGAAGGTCTCCCTTCAGCCTCCTTTTCTCTAGGCCAAACAACCCCAGTTCCCTTAGCCACTTCACATAGCACTTGTGCTCCAGACCCTTCACCAGCCTCATTGGCCTTCTCTGGACACACTCCAGCACCTCAATGTCCTTCTTGTAGCGGAGGGTCTAGATATGAACGTAACATTCATGCTGCAGCCTCACCAGTGATGAGCACAGGGAGATGATCACCACCCTACTCCTGCTGGCCTCGCTGTTTCTAATACAACCAGGATGTTGTTGGAGTTCTTGGCCATCTGGGCCACCACTGCTTGCTCCTGTTCAAGTGACTGTCAATCAAAACGCCCAGATCCTTTTCTGAGGTGTAACTTTCCAACTGCACATCACCAGGTCTGTAATCCATTGTGAGGTTGCTATGACTCAAGTGCAGGACTTGGCACTTGACCTTGATGAACCTCATACAATTCACCTTGGCCCATTCATACAGCCTGTCTAGATCCTTCTGTAGGGCCTCGTGACCCTTCAGCAGATCAACACACCCTCCCAGCTTGCTGTCACCTGCAAACTAATTGAGGGGAGGATCAATCCCCTCTTCCAGCTCCTTAATAAAGACGCTAAAGAGCACAGGTCCCAGTGCTAAGCCCTGGGGAATATCACTGGTGACTGGACACCAGCCAGATTCAACTCCATTCCCCACCACTCTTTGGGCCTGGCCATCCAGCCAGGTTTTTACCCAGTGCTTGCCTGTATTTGCCCAAGCCTTGTGCCACAACTCTCTGATGGAGGATGCTGTGGGAGACAGTGTCAATGGCTTTACTGAAGTCCAGATACACAATGTCCACAGCCCTTTCTTCATTCACTAGGTGGGTCACCTTGTAGAACGAGATCAGGTTAGTCAGACAGGACCTGCTCTTTCACAAACTGATGCTGACTGGCCCTGATCACCTGGTTGTCCTGTATGTGCCATGTGATGGCACTCAGGATGACCAGCTCCATAACTTCCCCAGCACCGACATCACCCTGACAGGCCTGTGCTTCCCAGGATCATCCTTCCAGCCCTTTTTGTAGATAGGTGTCACCTTTGCTAATCTCCAGCCCACTGGAACTTCCCAGTTAGCCAGCACTGTCGGTAAATGGTGGAGAGTGGCTTGGTGAGCTCTTGTGCCATCTTCCTTTGCAACCTTGGGTGGATCCCATCTGGCCCCACAGACTTGTGCACATTTCAGTGGCACAAAGGTCACTCACCATTTCCTCTGGGATTATAGAGGCTGCATTCTGCTCCCCATCCCTGTCTTCCAGTTCAGGGGGCTGGGCAGTCAGGGAGCAACTGACATCGCTGGCCAAGAGTGAGGCAAAGTAGCTCAGCCTTTCCCTTGTCCTTGGTCACCAGGTCTCCCCCCCTGCATGCAACAGAGGATGGAGACCCTCCTTATCTCTTCTTTTACTGTTAACAGATTTATAGAACCATTTTTATCACCTGTGATGGTGCTGGCCAGATTAAGTTCTAGCTGAGCTTTGGACTTTCTAATTTTCTCCTTACATAGCCTTGCAACAACCTTGTGCTCTTCCTGAGTTGCCTGTCCTTTCTTCCACAGACAGTAGACCCAAACTGGCTAAAGGACTATTCCACACCACAGGGCATCATGCCCAGTACATAAACTGGCTGGGAAAGCTCACTGGGCACTGCTGCTCAGGAACTAACTGGGCATCAGTCAGTGAGTGGGGCATTGCTTGTGCTGTATACTCTAATTTTCAAATTATTATTTTCTTCTTCCTTTTCTGTCCTATTAAACCATTTTTATCTCAACCCACAAGTTTTGTCATTTTCTTCAGTTGTCTCTCCCATCCCAGTGTCTGGGGGGTGCAGGGAGAGGAGAGTGAAAAGCAGAGTGGTGCTTTGTTGCTTACTGGTGTTAGACCACAACACAAGGGAAGTTTCATTTTTGGTGAGAACCACGCTCAGGTTAAAAATAAACCCAACGTCAACCACCTGGGTATCCCTACCTAGCAATTCCTCTATGGGCTGCTCCTGCCAAGCCTTTCCTAAACCCAACCAAGGCCAGTGGATGAAGGCTGCTGGTGCTCTGTGGCAGGGAGAGAGCAACTGCGAAGGGAGCTCCTTCCAGCTGCACATTAGCTCCAGTCTGAGCCTGTTTCTCCTAAACCAGTTGCTGAGCAGCTCCTGGGGTTGCAAATAGGCAGAAAGTCCTTCTAATCAGAGACAGCAGCTACCAATAATGTAAGATTACTCAAGATTTTTACCAAGTGCAATAAAGAATTTTACCAAGTATTCATAACAAGCTCCAGTGAAAATACAGTAACATAAGTTCAGAGAAGACGGACTCCACACCAGCTCAACACCCTATTTTAGAATCACAGAATCATCATGGCTGGAAAGGATCTCCAGGATCATCAAGTCCAGCCCTCCTCCCAGCATCTCCCTAATCCCTAGATCATGGCCTCAAGTGCTCCAGCTACTCAGTTTTTAAACACCTCCAGGGATGGGGACTCCACCACCTCCCTG
>JAOXOE010028325.1:0-16356 GCA_028565055.1 Phoeniculus purpureus | reverse complement strand
GACAGCAGGATGACTATGAGCCAGCAATGTGCCCTTGTGGCCAAGAGGGCCAACAGCATCCTGGGGTGGATCAGAAGAGGGGTGGTTAGCAGATTGAGATTCTTCTCCCCCTCTACCCTGCCCTGGTGAGACCATGTCTGGAGTATTGTGTCCAGTTCTGGGCCACTCAGTTCAACAAGGACACATAACTGCTGGAGAGAGTCCAGCACAGAGCAATGAGGATCATGAAGGAAGTGGAACACCTCCCTTATGAGGAGAGGCTGTGGGAGCTGGGTCTCTTTAGCTTGGAGGAGACTGAGGGGTGACCTCATTAAATGCAGTTCTGTAGCAAAGAGGTTAAAGGAGCATAAGCAAACCCAGTCAAGTCATTTGTTGTTGCTGTTTTTGCCACAACGTTTGCTGATGATAACCTCTTTCCACGTGCATAAATTTTGTACCTGTGGGCAATGGCAGCAACATTTCTGGGCACTTACTGGGCAGCCAGAGAAGTGGAAAGACAATACAGTGCTCAGAGGGAGTGATCCAGCTAGCAAATGGCATGTCTCCTAGCCATCTATTTTCCTCCTACATTAAGGAAGAACTCCTTGCCCTGCACTCAAGTTATTGAGGCCAACATCTTTTTTAAACTAGGTCTATAATTAAGCCCTAACTCCATATGTTCAACTCGAGCAATTTGACTTCCTGAATTGTGAGGCATCTGGAAATTTCCACATCAGCTGGGTGGTCTATATTAGGAAATCAGACGTACAAAAGACTGACTGTTCTTTAGCATTAAAGACAGTTTGCATGGAGCAGCCCCCACCCCCATACCTATGCAGCTAAGCTCTCCAGAACACGGTGGTCTGGCACCAATTGCCTGTTCAGAACATTCTCTTACCCAAACCATGCCTGGGAACTGTTGGAAAGCTGGGCGAAGCCCAGACTTCTTTCTTCAAGGGACTGTACATGCAGTTTAATGATACACACCATTAAATTACAGTGCCTGAGGATACTCCCCAGTGTTTTTAAGTTGCTAGCACAGGCATGGCTAGTAAACACTTCCAAGTGCTCTCCATTTCTAGAAACAAGATCTCTTGGGGTTTTTTCTCTTACTCTTTTGCTGTTCCTGTTTGGAGAACATTATCCTAAGCTACTTTGCTTCGTTACTGATATCACTGAGAAAAGAGATTCCATTATCTATTTCCCACTAGGGTAGAATGCTCCTTCCTACTTTTTATCACCTTGCTTTCTTGGGTATGGCTTTACACACTAACCTGTGAAAGTCAAACATGGACCGGTATCGTGGACTTTCAGCCCAGTTCCTTGTGCTGCACTTTTTAGGCACTGAGATTGTATTTTAGGCATCTTGTTGTATTAAACAGTATTTTATTCTGAGCAGTCCACGGACATCAGTGTTATTACTTCTTGTGGAAACAAAGGATGGAGCCAGCCTCTTCTCAATGTCATCTAGTGATAGGACAAGGGGCAATGGGTGTGAGCTGGAACATAAGAGGATCCACATATATACGAGAAGGGACTTCTTCACAGTGAAGGTGACAGAGCACTGGATCAGGCTGCACAGGGGGGTTGTGGAGTCTCCTTCTCTGGAGATGTTTAAAACCCACACAGACATGTTCCTGTGCGACTTGGTCTAGGGGATCCTGCTGTGGCTAGATGATCTTTCAAAGCCCCTTCCAATCCTCATGTTCTATGATTCTGTGATTCTGGGTATGTAACTGGGTTCAAAGCAATGTAAGGACTCAAACTAGCTGATCTGAGACGTGTAGTAGGACTGCTTGTATCCTTGAAGTATGCACCTACATAAGTTCTGTGAAATCATAAGACTCACATCTTTTTGTCCAATGTTTTTCATTTAACCTATTCTGTATATAGATCAACAAACGTTTCAGCATTGTTGTTATTTTCCTTGCACTGGTTTAGAAAAATAGATGTCAGTCAGTCTCTCAAGAGCGTTCTGTGTAAGGGTCTAGTACAAAATGAACCCGTCAATTCCTACAAAGTCTACAGTTTGCAGTAATTATGGAAACAAAATGTACATGTCTATGGCTGAGATGCCAACCATAAAAGAAGGGCAATCAGTCCTTATTTCTGTGCTTAGAAACCTTAACTTTGCACCCCGTTGTGAATTAGCAATGCAAACACACTTCAAAAGGAAATCCACATTCCCAAAGCTCAATCACACATGCGCCTCGGGGTGCTAATGTTTGAAGACAAAACACACCATGCAGAAGCAAGAGCTGTGTCACCAACACCTACGTTTTCAAATGCAGTGTCACATCGGTGCTTTGAATTAGTATATAAGCAAGGATGTTGTTGCTAGAATCGTAAAGGAAAAGGGTGCTAACACACAACCTAAGTGTCTTGGTATGGCAAGTGTACATGAAAAACAAGCCAAAGGTCATAAAGCATCAAAAACCGCGGCCGTAATTCAGCTAGAGTTTTGAAAAGTCTAGAAATCAGAGTAGTATTGACACACTATGGGATTTAGGAGCTGTTTGTGGTAGAAATAGCTAAGAACAGTAAAGGTGCTTCTGTCAGGCTTAACTTCAGGGTATTTTTCTCCTATACAGGAGCTCCACACATTGAAAAGGATTGAAAACTCCTGAACATAGAACCTGAATGGAGTGTTCAGGTTAAAAATCAACAGTATTGGCCCTATGATGATCTTTCCATGCACTTAACTGTGTTGGTTGTTGCCAACATGTTATTAGCACCACAAATACACACGGCAGTACTGTTAATGTCTGTAAATACAGCCCAAAACATACATCTATAACCAGGTGGCATCAGAGTTTCTGTTCCACTGGTTAAAGGGACAACATGCTGTGGTAGCACGAATGTTGTTACTTCTGTAGGCTACATACAAATTACATAAAGAAAGGTGGGTTTACACAAACTAAAAATCAGAACCAAAGACCAGCAGAAGCACCTAAATGGCCTATTTGTAGTCTTGCTGGTGTTAAGACAAGGTTGTCATATGCTTAGTAACAGCTGGACCATTTCCTGAAGAACAGAGAGATCTGACCGTGTAGCTTGTATAAGGATGAGCCACAGCCTCGTGAAGGGGAGAATACAGAACAGAAGGCGCAGTCCCGTGCAAGGGATGAGGGGCTGGAGAGAGAACTGGGCAAGAGAACAGTGCAAAAAGAGAGATGGAAACATCCATACTCTACATATTGGTTTTGAAGCAGTGAGGTTTTGAGTAAAAAACCAGTATTTTGGGGAAGAGGGTCCAGATTTCAGAAACCTTGTTGCAACCAATATGATGCTGTAAAGAAATAACTTCTTACTCTCCCTAGTATCCAGCTGGGCTCTTCAGGGGGTGCAAACTCACATTTTGGAGTCCACTTTATCTAAGTTTGGACACTTAAAGGTGTTGATGATTAGATCTGAGTGAGTTGTCTGGACTGTCTTCATAGTCAAGAAACAGGCAGTTGTACAGCACCAATCCTCTCAGCTGAAACAAGCACTTGTATAAACACATCAAACTAATCACTTCCCAGAAATGTTGTTAATCATACATGGAACCCCAGGTGACTAACAGAGACATGCACAGGATTATTCAGGCTGGAAGGGACCTCAGTAAGTCTCCAGTCCAGCCTTGTCTTATTACTTCATCGTAAATTCATGATGCTGGCAGTAATGGCCTGATTCATTTCCCTTTGTGAGTGTGACATTAAAGCAATACATTGAGACCTCACCTGGAGTGTTGTGTCCTGTTCTGGAGCCCCCAGCACAAGAAGGATGTAAACAGACTGGAGCATGTCCAGAAGAGGGCCACTAAGATGATCAGGAGCATCTCTCATATGAGGACATGCAGAGGTAGTTGGGGCTGTTCAGTCTGGAGAAAAGAGAGCTCTGGAGGGACCCTCTTTTGACATTCCAGTACCTGAGGGGGGCCTACAGGAAGGCAGGGGAAGGTCTTTTCAAGAGGGTTTGTAGAGACAGGACAAGGAACAATAGGTTCGAGCTAGGACAGGAGAGATTTAGGCTGCATATTAGACAAAAGTGCTTCAATATGAGGGTGGTTGATGGCTGGAATGTGCTGCCTGGGGAGGTGCTGGGGGCCCCATCCCTGGGGTCATTTAAGGTCAGGTTTGATGAGGCTCTGAGCAGCCTGACCTAGGTAGAGTTGTTGGACTAGATGACCTCTGGAGGTCCCTTGCAGCCTAGAACATTCTGATTCTGTGATTCTGCTCACTGAGGTGAAGAGAGGCTTCTCAGTGTTGTGACAAGTCTTGACAAGCTCCAAGGAGAGAGATGGCCCAACCTCCTTGGGCAAGCTGCTTCCCTGTGTGTCTGTCCTCATGCAAAAAACCCTCCTTCTTGTAACTCTTCTTTTTTCAGTTTATGGCTGTTACCTCTTCTTATCCCATCATGTGCTGCTGTGGAGACGGAGCCTCCATCTCCTTCCTCACCTCCCCAGAGGCACTGGAGGCTGCTGCTGGATGTCCCTGAAAGCCACCTCTTCTGCAGGCTGAACAAAGTGTGGTCCTCAGCACTTTCTCGCAGTGCATCAGCCCAACCACTTTGGTGGCCCTACACTGAACTCACTGAAGAGTATCTTAGGTATCACTTAATAGTGATACCCTGCAGGGATCTGTATCATCTTCTGGACCAATACAGACCCATGAGGGACACCAGTTGTTACTGATCTCCTCTTGGACATCGAGAATTTGACTGCAACTCTTTACATGTTGCCAAGAGACCAATTCTTTATCTAGCAAGTAGTGTTTCCACCAAACCCACAGCCTCAATTTAGGGACAAGGATGTTGTGTGGGACTGTATTGAAGGCCTTACACTGTGGTAGCTTACATCAGCTGCTCTCCCCTTATCCATCAATGCAGCCACTCCATGAGAGAAGACACTAGATTAGTCAGGCACAGTTTGTGGCTGTCGAATCACCTCTCAGCCATCCTGTCATTTAGATGTGGTCTAACAAGTGCTAAGTGAAGCAAGAGATAATCACTCCCCTTAACCTGTTGGCCTGGATGTTGCCTTGGATGCTGCTGGCTGCCTTTGATGCCAGGGTACACTACTGGGTCATGTTCAGCTTGGTGTCCCCCTAGGGGACAGCTGCACCCAGGGGATTGATCCCCAGCCCATACTGATCCCCAGCCTTCCTTTGCAGAGGCAGGATTTTGCATTTAATTTTGTTAAGTACCCTTCACTTCGTTTTTCTCCCAGCCTGTCCAGGTCCCTCTGGATGAAAGCCCTGCCTTACAGCTTGTCTACTGGTCCCTTCTGTTTGGTATCATCTGCCAGCTTTCTGAGAGTACACTGCATCACCTTTATCCTCACTGATAAAGACATTAGAAAGGACACGCCACAGCAAAGATCTTTAGTGTTACCAGCCTCCAAAAATCCATGCTGACTGTTTTCAACACTTTCTTCACCTCTGTGTGCTCGAGGTTTGTTCCCAGACAGCTCATGTCATGCTTTTCCCTGGGATCTGAAGTGAGGCTCACTGGCCTGTCATTGCCCAGATCATCCTTTCAGACTTTTTTGGAAGAGTAGTGCAGCATATGCCTTCAGCCAGTTATCAGAGGTCTTCCCTGATTTCCATAACTTGTGAAATGTAATAGCAGCCTTGCAAGGACATCAGCCAGCTCTCTCAGCACTCAACAGGGCAGCCCTGCATCCCCGACTTCATCCTCAGCTACAGCTCCTCTCCTCCTGGAGCCCTGTCTTTTAGCACAGGGCTCTCCCTATGAGACCTTTGCTGAGGAAGGCTGAGGGAAGGAAGTTATCAAGCCCCTTGAGCTTACCCATGTCTGTTGCCACACAAATCACCCCCTGCCCTCTGGAAGAGGCCCATATTTTCAGTCCTGTATTTTCTTATTGACCTTGTAGACGTAAAACTAGGTTTCTTGACTCATAACTCTTATTATTATCGATTACTGAAGTATTGAAAATACAGATATATTCAATTATTTAGGTGCCTAAAGTCTGTCTAAAGCAAAAAAAAGATGTAGATTCTGGTTTCCTCTTGTGATGTACTCACTAGGTACATCAGTCTGTACTCAGGACCTGATGTTCTGTGGGTCTAATGTCCTGTAAAATCGATGGTGCCAGTGCCAGCTCTGGTTTTTCTGCATCTGCAGAGCAGGTATCTTTGCATTTTCTTTAACCAAACCTAAATCATTGTTCTATTGATTCAACTCCTTCAACATTTAGTGAAGAGAAGCAGTAGAGAATCCCTTCTTTATCCTGAGAAGGGCACAGGCTGACATATCAGGGTGAGGCATAAAACTGAGGGCGTTTTTTGCTTAATCTCGGGAAACATAAACATGCCATAAGAGTGCCACAGGCATAGGAACCCTGGGCACCCATCTGTCTTGGTGGGGTCCAAAATCCAGTTCCCTGCAGGACAGGAAGAGCTGGAGTTTACTGACTCCAGTTGGACTTAAGAACATACTGTGTGGTGGAGTGACTAGTTAAGTCCAGGGTGGAAGACACCCTTTAAATACATGTTGGTTTCATTTCTCTACTCTATTTTGACCAGCAAAGTCTTAAACAACTTAGAAACCTTCATCACATGGACAACATTCTAGTAAACTTACTTTTCTCTACTTTTTCTCTGTTTGCACAGTACAGCCTTAATAGCGTGGGCTGTCACACACAATGTATTTGTTCAGATCCCCCAGTCACCTGTGATCTCTAGACACTTCAGTAACAGTCATCAACAATACATAATGTTTATGCATTTAGTAAATTGCCATCACGTGGACTAATGGTTGTACTTTATGCTATAGTTTTACAGAATCCTTAAAAATTCTCAAGATCTCACGTCTAGTTTGTAGCATATGTAGACACACCAACCTCCACAGGCTAACTGGAGACACAGGGTAGTTCTGTTAGAGCTTTTATCAGGTATAAACCACACCAAGCTTAGCTCATGTCTTAACGCTGCAGGGCAGCAATAATGCACAAAACACACGGGGATTCAGAAATGGATCATATGTTCTCACGTAGAAGTTAAGATGAAAAGTATGCAAATATTTTACCTTTTGGGAGGCTTAGTGACACACAGTCATTAAAAAAATTCAGCTAGTTAATTTGCATTTCATTGAAAGTCCACTGTGTGTGCTTAAAATAAAACGAGACTACAAGGCAACATGGATTTTTGAGCTAAAGCTGGGAACACTTGGTGGTTTGCTGCTGTCACAATATGCTCAGCAGTGGCTCTTGCATTGCTGAGATCACTTCCAATATCAATACAGCGTTTTCTTGCAGAAATTTGAGGAAAAAGCCTGGGTAGAAATAACAATCCAGATGCTCTGTGTTGCCCAGTGGTCCTTGGGTGCAGCAGACTAAATGGTAGTGGAAAAAACAAGGAACTTGAGGGTTTAATTATGACAGGAAATGCCTCAGTTCAAAATGTGTTTCTCTTTAGAATAAGACTTAAGCAGCCATGTGTCCCTGCCCATGGCAGGGGGATTGGACTAGATGGTCTTTCGAGGTCCCTTCCAATCCCTTATGATTCTATGATCTTTCGAGGTCCCTTCCAATCCCTTATGATTCTATAATCTTTCGAGGTCCTTTCCAATCCCTTATGATTCTATAATCTTTCAAGGTCCCTTCCAATCCCTAATGATTCTATGATCTTACGAGGCCCCTTCCAATCCCTAATGATTCTATGATCTTTTGAGGTCCCTTCCAATCCCTTATGATTCTATGATCTTTCGAGGTCCCTTCCAATCCCTTATGAGTCTATGAGTCTATGTAAATCTCTGAGTCTGTGTCTGGACCTGATTCTATGATTCTATGTAAATCTCTGAGTCTGTGGGGACCTGCTTGGATCATGTTGTGGGATCCAGAACTCCTGAAGGAGGAGACATGGAAGCAGCTGTGGCTCTCTGGTTTCTGTCTAGCCTCTTTCTTTCACAGAGAAATGAGGGCCTAGGAGGAGATATGGATGCCAACCTGTGCTTGTGTCTCAGCTAGCTGTGTGTCTACGCTGAGGAATGTGAAAATATGTCTAGGACTGATAATGTTCACATTTACCATGGGGGTGACATATTGCTCTTATAGTGAAAATGCTTCACCTAGTTTGGTCAGAGCACTGAAACCCTCCAGTACTGAAATAAGTTCTATGTCATAGGCACGTCCAACTGGGAGCACGCAACCTCTGGACACTACCAGGAAACCTGCACCACTCATCAGGCAAGTGATAGAGAGAAGACTGGTCTTGAATGAAGCTGAGTTCACATCTTGCATCACTGGCCAAGCGCTGAGCCTCATTTGAGACATGGGGATAACGATACTGGTGTTCCCTGGTTAGCTAGTAAACTTTTCCACTGCGTCCTTCTGGCGTGCACTGGCATTCTGACTGACAAAGTTCTCAGTGTCAGCTGTAATTTTGAGCTATTTACGAAAATAGAAACAATCAAGGAGGAAAACAGCAACACAGCATTTGCCCATGCTGCTGGCAACAGCACTGTTTCAATGCTTGAGATGAAGTGGTGACTAATAGCTCAAAAATGCTGCAGTATCTAACGATTTTGAATGGCTGCAAGGATCCTTTGCATTTGTCCATCCTGCCAAGGTCCTGACATTGGACTTACCTCGTCAGGATGGTCTTGCCTAGAGATCACTGGATAGTGGCTGACCTTTCTTGCTGTTACAGAGTGATCCCCAGCTACTCATCTGACTTCCCTTGAACCCAGACCCACCTCAGTCCCATGGAAGTGTTCAGCAACCCAGACTGCTGGCTGGCTCAGTTGCCATCACCAGCTCTCCTCTCTTCTCCTTGTTTGGGTGCCGTGGCACTGCACCCCACTGGTGCCCTGCCAGCCTCACCATCATGCCCTGCCTTTGTGGAACACCCCACAGTTGCTGCTTCCTGATAGACCCTAGCTGTAAAGCAGTCAGCAAACACAGCTCTATCTAGAACACTGGGAGGTCCATATGGGTACTTTTATGACACAATTTAATACTACAATTTTTTATTTAGCTTCTAGAAACTTGTTACAAACCACATAGTCCCTCCTCATCCAACTATCTCCTTAAAATACATTTACTATCATTTTTCCCCCAATATGGCTTTGTACTTGACTGCTTCAGGTATGCTTCAAAGTACTGCAAGTAGCTAATGTTTGAGCACAGCTATTTTCTGTGTATTTGTATGAAGCCAAAGATGCATTTGAAGATGAATAAATAACAGAATCATGACCTCTGGCAAATAGAAAATGCCAAAATCACAATGAGAAAAGGACAAGTGAAGACAGATAGCTGGCCAACAACTTTTTTATTGTGTAGCTATCTGAAAGTTCTTTCTCTTCTCTTCCTGATCATTATCCTTTTGAAGAGCAGCTGCCCAATACATATTGCATTATTTTGGCTATATATAGTGCAATATAATCTTGGCCTCTAGTCTTGAGAAAATCGATAGAAAATGTCTGCAGGTTTTTGTTAAATGCTGAGATGACACCAATTTAATTTCGCTCACTGAAACGCTCAGTGTGCGTGTGGAGATTAACTGTACTCCACTTAAATTACCGCTTAGTTAGCTTTGTACCTTTTGCCAAAGAAAAATTAGATTATCTTTTCCAAAGTTATTTTGTGCCCTTAGCTAAGACTGCTCGCTGACTCCAAATAAATGGGGCCATGCGAGAGCTAATTTAACCCACTTAAATCTGGCTGGGCTTCAAAGGTGGCTGGTATTTTCTTTGCAAGGCTTAGCTGAGAACTCGTCAGTCAGCAAAGCTGCGTCTGCCTCTCGCTCCCTCATAATCTGACGCAGCATCTATCGGAGGGCTTTCTGCACCTCCCACCCTCTTCGAATAAGTAGTGACAAACACTGGGTTTTAAAACAAGATTACAATAAATGTTGATGGCAGCTGAAAGAGTTTCCTCTCAGCATCTCCCATCTGAGCTTTCATGGCAAATAAATTCAAGGGAATTATTTCAAAAGTCCTGTTGTAATGTGTGACTGTAGAGCGCACTGTTTTCACCATATGATTATTTTTATCAACACTTTGTAAACTTGTGGTGTTATTTTCTTGTGTGAGTTTTGCCAAAACCCTCTAAATATCAAACTAATTTTTAGCCATTATTTTCTGAATGCAGATAAATGTGGAAACATAAAAAGAGCTATAGTGAACAAATAAATTACTCCTTATTAAACTTTCTCATGTCTCCAGCTCCAAAGCCCCTAAATGTGATCTTGAATAACTTCTTGGGAGTCACCTGAGTTGTAAATGTGCCAAGTTTTGGGAAAAGCTACACTCAAAAAAAGTAAAGATTAACATATTAATAAGGAATTAAAATATTAACATCATTAAAATATTATATCTGACAATCCAGCCCTTTTCAGGTGTCTCAGACAGAAAATTAAAATTTAGACACTCAAGCCCACAGATTGCTATTTGGAAAGGTGAGACAAGTATAGAAGCGTCTTGTCACTGATGAAATTGGTCCTAAAATTGATTGACTTCATTAGGGATAGTGTTCTACAGTTTTTTGATGTAATAGTTGCTGAACAAACAAGAAACGTTGTTGTTGATGGTTTGTTTTAAACAAGGGGTAATATTAATCGTTTTAACTAGCAGATAACTTTCCCTTGAACGTTTTCTATGCGTCCTGCTTCCTCCATTCAAAGCGCTGCCCTTTTGTTTGTTTACATCTTCAGGAGATTAAACTAATACACATGTGCCTTGATATATTTATAGGAAATAGCATTCCCTCGTGGATACCCTTTGCCGCTGACAGTAGCTTCTATTTTTAGTCGAACAACATATTTACTGAGTGCTGGTGCCAGTGTTCCGTTTCAGATTTGTAGCACAGTCAAGTTTTCTTGATCCAAAGGTTTTATGGACTTGTTACTGTGGTTGACAAGATGTCAAATGCTTGTGTACAAATGCTGTTTATTCTTACGTTTCCAGGATTTCTAAATCTAAAATTCTGCTGGCTCCGATCCTCAGAGTACATGC
Organism: Phoeniculus purpureus; assembly: GCA_028565055.1. NCBI lineage: Eukaryota > Metazoa > Chordata > Aves > Bucerotiformes > Phoeniculidae > Phoeniculus > Phoeniculus purpureus. Next base: position 5,421 of record JAOXOE010028325.1, on the reverse strand, counting down.
AGGGTTTGGAGTTGTTTTTTTGAGTAGCTCCCCAGCAAAGACATGCCTATATTAAAGCAAATATCAATATCCAATTATTTTTGTAAACAGAGAGTTCGTTTCATTTCATTTCACTTTGTTGCAGTCTAGCCATTAGCATCCATTAGCATGCCCAAAACATTCCTATAAATGCCCATCTAGAGCAGCAGCCAGTCTCCCACGAGCCACGAGGCTTTTTGGGAGAGCCCTCTAGTGGGAAAAGAAGAGAGACTTTGAAAGGGCATTTTGCTGGCAGAATCAGAAGTTAGCTGCAAAAAAAGTCCTTGCAGATCAGGCAAGGTCAGAGTGTTTTATGGGACAGTGTAAAATGTGATCGTTGTTGTGATAAACGTCAAGTCATTAAAAAAGAAATGGCATTCATTTTGTTATAAGGACAAAATCAATAGAGTAAAAGTCCAGCGCTGGGTGCTTGACTCGGGTCAGAGGCACACCAGTGGTTCTTTGTTAGCTCTCTATATAGTTAGCATTGCCTTAGGTTCATACATAATCATTAGGTTCCTGAAATAATTAACATACATGGTATAACTTCTATATATGGTCTTTTTAGGATCCTCTCATGGTGGTGGTGGTCTTTTGTCCTTCGTTCTTTTGCTGTCTCGTATCTTCCATCCTCGAATCCTCCATCCTCGCTTTGCTGTCTGGCATCTCTGGGGTAGTCTTCAGTAGTCTCCTGCATTTTCCTAATCTTATCTGTTAACTCCTTCTTAGAAGTTAAAGGTTAGCAAAGCTGTATCCTGTGTCCCTTTGTGGCAAAAAGCCAATGCTGGTCATTATTTTTTACATTGTCTTCTGTGTGCCTCCATTCCTCTTTTCCTAGAGGAAAAAAACCTCACAGATTTCTTACACTAGATGTGCTGCATCTTTTTGTTTTATAGCAACATCCTGCATGCTTTTGCATGAGCAGCAGGTAGAAAATCCTTGTGGATTGAATGATTCTTCTAGAAAGTCACTCAGTTTTAGATTGGCCTCTGAGAAGACTCTGTTCTTGCTGTATAAGTGTTTACTATACGAGTGTCATGTTTTAAACCCAGCTGGCTACCAAACACCACACAGCCACTTGCTCACTCCTAACCTCCCCCCTCCCCGGGGCTTTGAGGGTTGAGAACGGAGACAAAGACCCAAAGGACAAGGGCTTTCTCACCAAGTGTGGCCACTGGCAGAAGAGACTCAACTCAGTGAAAACAAAATCAGTGTAATTTAAACAACGGAACACACTACCAATTCACCAACAATAGCACGGCCAGTTCTCAAACACCCCTTCCCCCTACCAGTCCTTCCTTCTTCCCAGACCCATCTCTGCTACATCTTTAACCCACATTCCCAGGGGATGGGGGGGTACCACCAATCCCAGTCCATTTACTGATGATTCTGCAGCTCCTTAGTCCTCTCGGAGAAAACGCACGGTCCTCCCCTGTGGCAATGTCACATCCCTTCTGTGGGACTCAGTCCTCTGTGAACTTCTCAGACTCGCAGTTCTCCCAGCACTGAACCACACCAGCACAGATCTCTCAGATTTACAGCCTCTTTCAGTTTTCATCCCCTGCTCCAATGTGCTCTTCTTCACGAGCTCCAGAGACTGTCCTCTGATGGTCATCTCAGGGCTGCAAAGGCTCATCTTGTCTGCTTGTCAAAAAGACAAAAGAGAGGTCCCAAAACAAAAGGCTCTTAAACCAAATGCCGGCCAAACAAAAACTCTGCCTTGCCCAACCAGTTTTCTTGTTTTTAAATGTCTATCACAGAGGTGCCGATTGGCTCAGCTCTGGCCACAGACAAGTCCATCTTGGAGCTGTGGGGAGCTTTCTCCAAGCTTCTTACAAGGGCCATGCCAGCAGTCCCCTCTCCCTCTACCAAAATCATAACTGACTGGAGCTGCTTCTTGGGTGTCCTTGCCTTGGTGCCATGGCCAGGGCTTTGGAGGGAAGGCAGGTAGAGTCTATGACTCTTAACTGTGCTTAGAGAGGACCAAGACAAAGCTAAAGAGAAGGAAGTTGCTGTTCCTCATTTCTTGGCCCTAAGTTACCTACATGTCCTGTCAGAGCAGTACCTTGGGTGATGCTGCACAGGATCAGGGTCATCCATGCAGAGCAGATGGCTTCAGGCATGAGAACGGTAGTTTCTGTGGACCTAGCTTTGCTGGTCTATCCCTGAGCCATGGGATGAACCTACCTGGAGCCACAGCAGCAGATCATTAAATCCTGCAGACTCAAGGAGAAGCCTGACCTGGCACAAACCGGTGGGGCTCAGTGCCCAGCCAGCACAAGAGAGGCTATCACTGGGATCCTGGTGACAGTCAATGCTCCTGGGCAGGATCTTGGTTTTCCCCAGTGCAACTCTGTGCCAGCTCTGGGGTTGTTTCCAGGTCATCATAGCATGCTCGATGGTCAAAATGGAGGGCAGTGGTAGGAAGCAGTGGGGGGATCTCCCCAGTATGCTGATAGCTCTCTTGTACTGACATTACCAGCACTGAGCAGAGGACAAGCATTACTTTCCTCCAGCTGCTGGCAAGGCTTCATCCAGTGCAGCCCATGGTACCAGTCACTGCCTTTGGAGAAGGCCCTCTTAAGAACTTCAGAAGCCAAAATGAACACTGACATTTGTCTGCCTACAGCCATAGTAGCAACAAATGGATCCTGTGGCTTGATGAGCTCCCTGGTCATTACTGGTGACCATGCCACAAGTGCTCTGGCTGATGTCGCTGTAGCCAGTGGGGTCATCTCTTCAGAAGGAACAAACCACAAAACCAAAAAAACAAAGATAGTGGCTGAGCAATTTTTTGTACCAGAAGAACCTAAAGCTGAGCCCTATCCCCATGAATGCCTTGAAACCTCTAACTGAAATGAGTAAACATAGATTGAGTGAAATGTGGCTTTTCCATCGTTTCTAAGGAATAGACAGTGTGGAAATTACTAAGTAAAAAATAGTGAAGGAAGGATAATTTAGTCTACCCATGTGGCATCAATTCTATATTACTCATATTTGGTATTGTTATCTGGGTTAAAATACAATAATTTCTGGGTTAAAGTAGAATAGGGTATTCCAGTTGGAAGTGACCTAGAACTGTCATTTAGTTCAAATGCCTGACCAAGTCAAGACTGACCAAATGCTAAAGTATATTATTAAGAGCCTTGTCCAAATGCCTTTTAAACACTGACAGACTTGAAACACTGGCTCTGTGAAGCCTGTTTGACCACCCTCTTAGTAAAGAAATGCTTCCTGATGTCCACTTTGAACCTCTGCTGACACAGCTTTGAACCATTCCATGCCTCCTAGCACTGAGCACCAGAAGAGATCGGCACCTCCCTCTCCACTTCTCCTCCTCAGAATATAGACAGCTTCCTTTTCTCCAGACTGGACAAGCCCAAAGTCCTTTTCCTCTCCTCACGGGACATGCCTTCTAGCTCTTTCACCAGTTTTGTTGTCCTTTTCTGCATGCATCCAAGTACCTCAACATGGGAATCAAGCTTTTCTGCTATATATAGATTCTGATAAGTTTCACCTTCCTTAGTGGCTGTGGGAAAAAACGATAAAATACTCTGCAAGACTTGTGAAAAATCTGTACCAGCCATTCATAAAATTATGAACAGATGGGTTTGCTTGGTAAGAATTTATTAAACTATCCATTTCTTAATTTCCCCTTAATTAAATCTTTTTCTTAAAAAAAAAAAAGGAAAAAATAATTCTACAATAGCTCTTCTGAAAACAGATGTAGTGATTGTCCTGTGGGTAATAATAGAAGTTGTCTCTACACTATGGCCAAGGATAAACAAAGTCTGTGCTCCCTCTCCTGGCTCTGCAGCAGCATTGACCTCAGCAAATTCTAACCGTGCTCACATCGGGGATGGAGCCTGTGCACCAGAAAGAGAGAATCCCACTATTTCTAAATCAGTAACACTGCGCTAATTTTTGATAGCCAAATCCCGAACATGTGGTGGGCAATCAGAAAACTTTAAAATATTAGTTTTTCTAATACATTGTTCACAAAGAAGATTTAAAATAACCTTTTTAATTCTACAACTAGATCCTTTCAAATCATCTAATTGTAAACCAAGTAACTCCCCCAAAACAACAAAGGAGGTAAAAAATAGATAGCCTTATATTCTCAGGAGCAGCTTATTTGTATAATTCTGTAGAAAGAACTCATAGAGTCAAGGCTTTGTGTCTTTACCATATGTGTTTCTGTATACAGTTGTCTATTCTGAAGAAAAATAGAGTGTAAATAATACAACTTTCTATGACAGTATCATTTAAAATTCTTTGACAGTGTCTCTAATACGTTCAACATGAAGGATTTACATCTGCAATACAAAGTCACCCTTGCTGGGTTAGTCATGTGGCTTATCAGCACAACAGCTGGCATTCAATTTTTGTCTAAAAAGACTTCTTATGTATAAGTAAAACTAAAATTCGTGGTTTCAAGATAAATGGATAAAAGTATGTCCTGCCACATGTGATTATCCTTTTCATTTACAAGTTTGACTACGATCTTAGATAGCCAAGCCATCTCAGAGTTCATAAGGCTCAGGAATGCCTTGTGTCTAGCGTGGTGTGTCCTGCACAAGTGCTGGCTTGGACAAGTAATATTTCTTTACACTTGACCAATTTAATGGGAAAGTGGGCTGAGCATAAGAAGTAGCAGGAAAGGTGTCATGGGTTGAGGCTGGACCAGCCACGAGACAAATGTCAGGTACCCCCTATTAGTTCCTCTTCCCTCCCGCAAGGGGAAAAGATAGGGAATAAGGGAGAGAGGCTTATGGATAGGGAAAGAAAACTACACAGCTTTAATGAAAAGATATAGCTATTTTAATTATATACATAAAATAGGTATATAATTTCATAATATTATACACATTTCATGTATATATATATTATGAAATGTATATGAAGACAATACTGAGCACAAACCCTCTGCTGGCAATTACATCACTGTCACCATTGATAGAGATGCTGGGGCCCTAGACAGCAACAGACAGGAACAGAACATGAGAGCCAGACACAGGAATGCACAGATTGGGATTGAAGCAGAATGGACAAAGTCCTGCTTGGACATGGGCTATTGAGGAAAACAGCCAAAGAGGGCAAGAGAAGAGGGAAGAGGAAGCAACTGACCCTTATGCTTTTACCCAATATGATGTACATGAGATGGAATACTCTGTTATAGGATGATCACCTGTCCTGTCCACTCCTGCCCACGTATGCAGCCTCTAACTAACTGCAGCTTCAGCATGAGGTAATGAGAGTAGCAGTGACCTTGGTCTTCACTGGAGAAAGCATAAGCAAGAACCTTTCAACCCACAGTAACCCAGAGTGATTCTATAACTTCTCCAGTGAAGTGATCCTGCTGTGGCAGGGGGATTGGACTAGATGATCTTTCAAGGTCCCTTC
>JAOXOE010028324.1:0-16361 GCA_028565055.1 Phoeniculus purpureus | reverse complement strand
AGCCTGGTCTAGGGTGGGATGTCCCTGCCCATGGTGGGGGGGTTGGAACTGGATGATCAGGTGGTCCCTTCCAACCCCTAATGATTTTATGAGTCTATGATTCTATGATTTTGGGAAGTACAAGTAACATTGGTGATGTTTTTCTTCTTAAAAAAAACCACAACAAACTCTTTTATCATTAGGCTTAAAAAAATCAAAACCAGGAGAGAGAGGTAATCACAGACATGAGTAACTTGTCTGACCTGTGTATTACAGCTAAAATCAATTACAGACTCCAGTAATTAAAATCCATATCAGCAGACAATCCCAGTTAACAATATCAGTTAACAACTGGGGCTGCAATGCAAACTCACACCACCGCAATATCCTTGTCCACTGATCATATGATTCTATGTGGGATGCTCTGCTTGCCACAAAAAGCAGAAAAAAATAGAACAGAATGGATTTATGATTTTGTCTTATACAGAATAAAGGAAATTGCCTTAGGAGCAGCTGGTGTTTATAAAGCATTCAAAACATTTCAGAACTTTCTAGCCTGTTAGCTCACTGTGTTTTATGCTCTCTGCCCGAAAGGAGCAATAGGTTATAATTAAAAATTGAAGTAATGCTTTAGAAACCATGTGCTTAGATTTTTTTAGGGGAATAGTAAGTAATACAGATATTTCAGTGAGTTCACATAGTTTAATCACTGCTATTCAGTGAAACAACAGGGAGAGGAATACTGTGTCTTCCTTCGGGTCATAGTCCTTGACCACATGTAGGTTCAACTGAGACATAATTAATAAATTACATAAGCATTTTTCAACTCCAGCATCTCTTACATTGACATCAAAGGTAATTTACATCAACGTCTCTCATTTTTCAAAGTCTAGTAGTATCCAGGAATTAGCATATTGAGCTTTGATGCTTTTGAACATGTTATGTTTCAGACTTAATCCTATACCTCTGAGTAAAGAGTGAAATAATGAATATTCGACTTGCTGAGGAGTAAAGCAAACCAGAAACATGACAATTTTGAGACCTAAATCTTATATCCTATAGCCACAACTAAGCAAAGAATGCGCATAAATATATACCCAAAAATTCTCACAATAACTTTGGGCTTGTAATAACTTGTGTTCTGACATTTTTTGATCAAAATTAAAATACGAATAGAGGGTTGACAATAGTAACTATTAGGATCTTGGTCCCAAATGCTCTTCACTCACGTTAAGGCACTGCTTTAGGAAGCTGTGGTGGCTTAACCCCAGCTGGCAGCTCTGCCCCACGCAGACACTCCTTCTCTCCAGTGGGATGGGGGAGAGAAACAGAGGAGCACAAGAACTCATGGGTTGAGAGAAAAACAGTTTAATAGGTTGCACAAAAGCTGCACAAACAAGAACCAAGGAATTAATCCACCAATTCCCATGGCAGGCAGGTGTTTTGCCATTTCCATGAAAGATGCACTCCATTATGCACAATAGCTACTTGGGAAGACAAAGGGAAGACTCCAAACAACCCCCACTTCCTTCTTCATATGATAAGTATTATCTCATATGGTATGGGAAATCCCTTTGATCAGCTAGGATGAGTTGATCCAGCTGTCTTCCTTTAGAACTTCTTGGGCACCCTTAGCCTACACTGTTGAGGTCATGCGAGAAGCAGAAAAGGTCTTGTCTGTATGTGAGCACTACCCTGTATAATCAACTGTTTTCAGCACAAATCCAATACACAGCCCCATACCAGCTACTATTAAGAAAGTTAACTATATCACAGTATGAAGGTGTGCTTCATCAACATTACTCTTATCTTCTCTTATCTGCTAATGAGATAACAATGTGAGAATGGTGCATCTGGGTGTGATGATTACATCCTGCTGAATGGATTCCGGGGAAGCTTATAACAGGGCTAACTGGAGCAATAAACTCAAGTGTAAGTTCTGTATGAAACTATGGCTTTATAAACAGTGGCAGTCCAAGAGCCCTTTGAGATTTGCTTCACAGCATCTAGTGCACATTGGGATCTCCTGATGACCTGAAACATCTCTCAAAGGTACTCCTCAAGATTGAGAGATTTTATTGCCACAACAAAACCTTGGTAAGTGACTAATAGCATGCAAACACTTGGAAGTGCTTTGTGCTTTTGTCTTCAACCTTTCAGCATATGTTGTTAGAAGAAAAGTACAAAATGTAGTAGTGACTGTTTCTTGTGCTCCAATGTCCAGCAATTTAACTATTGTGGAAGTCTGTACTAGTGTTTAAGTTTAGCTGATGGAATTTAGTCAGGTATTGTAAATTTTACTCTGTATCCTGATCAATACCTGCAACCTAAGTGGTTTAGTCGTGGTTTTGATTTTTTTATTATAGTAAACATTATTGTCATAATATACTTGTGACAGTAAGTCATTTTGTTTATATTGCTGTTGTAGTTCTTGAACTATCAAATGTAAGCATTTTTTAGTTTAAATCTGGAAAATTTAGTTGCCACAGAAATGAGGGATGCAATACTATTGAAGGTGTATTTTTTGGTGTAGATAAAGCACTTAAAAGTTTTTGCAAAAAAAAGCTCTATCTTGTCTTCTTGCCTGTGTATCAGAGGAAAGCCCTATCACTTCTATAAATCCATTAGTTTTCTTTCTGCTGTAGAAGCAAAGCGTTGTTTTGCCTGTCTTTTTTCTTCACTGTGAGCACATACAAAGCAAAGCTGAAAGTAAACCACGTTTGCCTTAAAGTGTCCTATAAAGATAGTTTATCATTTATAGAATTATTATGAAAATAATGAAACAATGAAATGTGTGACTTTCTTCTTAAAAGTTTACTACTCAGGCAGTGGTTTATGGCACTGTTATGCCTTTTGTGGTATTGGCATTACGCACAGTGCCAGTGCTTCAGCCTTTTACTTCCAAAATAGAGCGCTGAAATGGGCTGTCCAGGGGGGTTGTGGAGTCTCCTTCTCTAGTGGTGTTTAAAACCCACCTGGACATGTTCCTGTATGACTTGATCTAGGGGATCCTGCTGTGGCAGGGGAATTGGACTAGATGATCTTTTAAGGTCCATTCCAATCCCAGATGTTCTGTGATTCTGTGATCTGGAGGCAGAAAAACTAATGAACAAGAGAGATTCAAGATTGTTGGAAATTTACCTGAAAGCCAAATTTTTGAAAGCAGGTTAAATAATTCAAGCTCTAGAATAGCACTTAAATGCAAATAATGTGTAATATCAGCTCTTTCATATGCTGTAATTGTACTACTGAGATCACAGGTAAAGGATGTGTTGGCAAGGTCTTCACAAGTCTCCAGAGAGCAGATTTTGAGAAGTGGTATACTCTCATAGATTGCTTCAACATTTCTAGTGTCTCTTTTTTAACATTTTTAAAAGGAAAAATTTAGCTTTGTATTTAAAAGGACAGGGAAGGAGAATTATCTATAGAGAAGATTTAAAGTATGACACTTTTCTTTTAAGGGAAAACAGTGAAAAATAATTATAATATCTACATCATATAATGACTTGCATCTGGAAGATGAGTTTTGTCCTCTTGTAGTCACTAGTTTATCTTCTGATGAGTTGTTTTTTCAAGATCTAAAAAAATCAGGTAGGATAAGAAGGCTGCTTCTTGTCTGCCATTGCTGAGAAAGATCTCTTGGGTTTAATATATATTTCTATAGTATACAAATCAGATTATCCTTTAATGACAGTTCTGGTTTTACTCTGTGTCTGTGCAAATTTTCATTATGAAATTATTATGACTCACTTTGTACACCTCAAATCAGAGACATCCATTGAAAATGAATGAAAGTTTACAGAAGTAGGAATATCATTCTTTCCAGCTTCCTGATAGCATTTTGAATATGCCCAGTCATAATCCATCAAGTAAGACAGACTTACTCTTCTGGAGAAGATTCTCCTAGGTATTTTAGACAGGACAGAGGTGAAAATAAATTTTTCCTAATGGTGAAGAGAGACATGCACAGTGTGCAGAAAAGCCTGGAAGTGAATGAGAGCAGCTATGTATCTCCATACTGGAAAAGCAAAAACTGAAGTAGACTGTACATATCTACATGCTCGCCTTACACCGTCATCTCTGGAGCCAGGCTCTTCTCAGTGTCATCTAAAGGTAGGACCAGGGGCAATAGGTGTAAGCTGGAACACAGGATATACCATATAAATATGAGAAGGAACTTCACAGTGGGGGTAATGGAGCACTGGAAGAGGCTGCCCAGGGAAGTTGTGGAGTCTCCTTCTCTGGAGACTTTTAAAACCCACCTGGGCATGTTCCTATGTGACTTGATCTAAGTGATCCTGCTCCGGCAGGGGAACTGGACTAGATGATCTTTCGTGGTCCCTTCCAATCCCCAGTGTTCTGTGATTCTGTGAGTCTACTTTTCTAACTTTTTTTACTGTAAGAAGCACCTGTCAAATATGCTAGGTTGCTATGTGTGTGGTGAGTGACTTTAACATGCTCACCCAACAGGTGCAAACAAACTTGGCTTCCATTGCTGTGTACCTCACAACTTGAATTTGCTTCTCCATATGAAGAAAGTGAGAGGTGGCTTAGTGTTACTACACCTCCAAAAAGAGCTGAAAAAAGCAGTCCACAAATGTAATAGAAAATCACTTTGTGTGTCCTTAACATTCAAGGGCAAAAGAAGCCCTTCTGTATGCATAATTTGTCATTCAATAACAAGTGACAGAGGTAGCAGGAATTGGTTGTGAATCCACTTGACAGATTAATCCTTAAGTGATGTCTTTGAATCTTGAGTTTATCTTCATAAAATTAGTCCCTTGCTGTTGAAAAAGTGCATAAGGATCAGTAAGCCACTGGACTAGTTTTACATGTCGAACATCACTGTTTCTTTTGCTGGGTGAGCAAGGAGAGAAAAGCTGAATTTGAAATGCCCACAGGAACTCATCAAGGGCTGTTGTCTTTACAGAGACAGAAGTAATCTTGAAATACCTTCTTTTATACATTATTTATGCTTTAATTCCTTTGCTCAGATACGTGGGCTTCATTTAAACAGTGTAAGTCTATACTAAGACCTTAAGACTGAACAAACTCTCCTGAAAGTGTGTTTGTTAGGAATTAACGAAACTGATGAAGACAAAGTAGTCAAAAGTGTTCAGTTTTGTTACAGGGTGATTTTTGCTTGGAGCAGTATCTTCTATCCTAAATAAATTTAGCCAAAGCACTTCAATCAGTAAGTCAAATTATAATTCAATTTAGAGGAAAAGGCAAAGTTTTTAACTTCTGTGTTTAGAAACAGAACTTTCATCTCTTGCAGGGACAAAACAGGTCTTGCATGATGAGTGTAGCATTACTGTATGGTCTCTGCCTTGACATATTGGGTGCAGTGCATGTAAGTGATTGCCAAATGAGTGTTGAGCACTTTAAGCAGCTCTGTGTATGTGTGCACGCGTTCCCATTTGGCTGCATACACAGTACTCAGTTTCTCCTATGCTATGAGGAAGCAGACTAACCAGCAGCACCTGGCATAGGCTACATTAGAGATGGAAAGTTATGGCAGAACTGTGCTTGTACGATCTTACTAGTATCATGCTGCAACATGAGTACGTTGTATATTGGAAGCTTCTCATTAAACAAGGGTTAACTAATATACTTAACTAATATATGTATCAGAATTCAAGTCAAGGAATATCTTACTAATTTTGAAAAATACCACAAGGTAACTTTACAGAGTTAGGAAAAAGCTTGATATCTCAAACTAGTTTAGTGAAATGTAATCATGCCCCTAATTCCATAGTACAAGTGATTTTTTTCAGATATTAGAGAATCATAAAGTAGACCAGGTTGGAAGGGACCTCCAAAGGTCATCTAATCAACCCCTCTGCAAGTGAGCAGGGACATCCTCAACTAGATTAGGTTGCTCAGAGCCCAGAATTGGAATTGTATGTTCAAGATTTGTTGAGAACATTTTTGTAACAAGCATTAATGGTAATAAGCAATTTTCTAAACAAGATAGCTTTTTGAAAGGAGGATCTTTAAAAAGAAGTTGCAAGGAAATATTGTGACCTAAAGGTCAAAACTTACTCTAAATTTTACCATGTTTTTTGCTGCTTACTTCAGGAATAAACTTTCCATAAAACTTAGGGTAGCAAATGGCAATAAAATTTGCTTTTTGAATCTTGCACATCAAAGATCATCAGTGAATTGCTTGTGTTAATATATCCTTGAATAATCACAGTTACTGTAACACTTGCCCTTTATTGCAGATATATCTCTGCATAAATGTAGTTATAAAATATTATTGCAGCCACATTGATTTTGTGTGCTAAAAGAATAGCTTACCAACACCTTTAAAAACCTGAACAGTAAAATAAATTACACAGCACATGATCATGCTGATTAGTCCTCTGTAAGATAATATTTCCTTTAATTTATTACCTGATATTTAGTCTAGTAAAGCATAGTACATGTTTATCACTATAAATTACATGAACATCTGTTTTGCGCTGAATGACCTTGTAGGATATTTCCTACGGCTTTGACTGATAACCAGGGTGTGTTTTAAGACAGCAAGGACAAACAAAGTGCGTGAAAGAGGTTCATGATGACAATGTAATTTATAAACATGCCACGTGAGTAATGTGGAGTGCACACACAGTGATGGCACAGTAATATCTGCTTATAGGACGTATTTAACAAATCATTGTGCATTCCATTGCTTTTACTTTCATTTGAGTTGATGGGAAAATTGCTGACGTTGCAGATGGGCTGCTTAGGGAAGGATAAATGGAACATAGCATTCAAAGACAGCCCAACTCAGTAGTGAGTGAAAGTCATAATGTTCTGCAGGTTATTTGCTTGCCTCACCACTGAAACTTAGCGTGTTGTATTGATGTCTTAATAAACTACTCTTGATAAACTAATCTAGTCAAGACTTGATATAAGGTCCCCTAAACCATGCTATGATGACTTTATGATAATCTGTATCCTACCATCATTTATGACAACAGATAAAGGGATGATCTAATTACTTCTTTGCCATTATTTTAAGGGAACATTTTTTTTGACTGTCAGGTCTTCTATACTCTGATTGTCTTCTACCATAGATGTTTAAGGGAAAGGAAAACGTTTATAATATTCCTTTTAAGTTTATTTTAGGAATTACAGTAACATTTCTGTCAGCATTGACATATCAAATTCAAAATCGTGGGTCTGTGTTGTTCTGCCTATGTCTTTTGTCATCAGTAGTATATTTTTTGTAAGGAGACTGAGAGCAGGAGGGAAATAGGTCAAAGATTTAATTCATATAAAAACCTGCCATCCATTTTCTTTTTTTTCAAGGAAAAGAAACAACAAACCAACCACAAAACAAATTCTCTTGAGATTCAGACTGATTCAGGGCTTAAACTGTACCCTGTGCTTAATAAGAACAAATGAAATCAAAACAACGTCACTTACTGAAGTAGTGGAGGGTAGGTGGGTTCTTAATAAGGTCTCAAAGTGTAGAGGTTTCTACACAAGTCTGAAGGAGTTTGGACACCAAGACAAATGTGGAGCTTATTCCTGCCTGCAATTTTCATTACGTCCTTAGTAGAATATGTGCTGGGATTAAAAGACAGAGTCAAGAGGTTAGTTTATCTCATAAACTTGCTTGTGGGTTTTGTTGAATATTTTCCTGTCTGGGTGAAAATACTAGAAGTGTTTAACATTATAGACTGTGATTTTAATTTTTATGTTTTGCATTTCTGTGGTGTGAGGACAGTGAGAATGTAGTAATTCTCAGTCATGTGTTTATATTTGTTTATACAGACATGTGTATGTATACTGTACATAAATATTAATTATAATTGTTTTACCTAATTATTTTTTACTACATACATATTAGTTTAACTAACTATACAGGCCCTAGAAATGGATATTTTCTAGAATGCAGCAGAGCAAGTGCCAGACAGTGTGATTGTGAACATTAGTTCTCACAGTGAGCAAGCAATTAACCTGTTTCTGTTGGTTCTGGTCTGGAGGCTGTATTTCCCATGCTGCCAAGATTCTTCCCTTTAAATTTCTTGCTGTTGCTGTTTTACCATATGCTAAGGCAGTGAGGCGTGTGATTTCTCCTAGCTTTTCAGACATTATCACATGGCTAATAAAATTTTGTTGCAGAAAGAGAGACCTGTAACATAAACACAGGTGTCTATATAAAATCTGCAAGTTTTTTCCTCTTAAAACAATCCTGAGGAATTTAAGAAGTTACATGAAACCATTATGTGAGAAAATGAAATGAAAGAAATGGCAGTTGTGACCTAAGAAATTGTGAAAGTTTGCCTACATTCAGTTACAGATCTTTTTGTATTTCATAGAATTATAGAATCATTAGCGATTGGAAGGGACCTCAAAAGATCATCTAGTCCAATCCCCCTGCCACAGCAGGATCACCTAGATAAAGTCTCACAAGAACACATCCAGGCGGGCTTTAAATATCTCCACTGAAGGAGACTCCACAACTCCCCTGGGAAGCCTGTTCCAGTGCTCTGTCACCCTCACTGTGAAGAAGTTCCTTCTGATAGTCATATGGAACCTCCTATGTTCCAGCTTACACCCATTGCCCCTCATCCTGTCACTAGATGACATTGAGAAGAGCCTGGCTCCATCCTCCTGACACCCACTCTTCAAATATTTATAGACATTAATGAGGTCGCCTCTCAGTCTTCTCTTGTGTCATCAGATGGCTGAGATGCTTGCAATTAGTTCTTTCTTAAATATAAAGTTTATTTCTATTTGGTTTTATGTGCATTCCTATCCCAACCTTGAAAATAGCTATAGTTAATTGACTGTGACCATAGCTAACATTTAAAGAAACTTAAATTTTTGTCCTTGTCACTCCTGAAATAATTGGTGGTTGTGGAAACTAGGCTTGTCATATCTTTGTTTACCTATACAATAACGGATTATTCTGACACAGCTTGAACCACGTGACTTTTGCCTCTGTACAGTTGAAATTATTTGAGGGTAAGAGCCTGAAGACAGTTGCTGAAGTGATGTACAAATGTACAGCTGCATACAAGCAACAACACCAGCTGGGAATCCTGCTTACAGACATTAGTTTAAATGTTCTCTTTTTTCTCTTTAAATACACTTAAGTAAGGTGTCCTAGATTTCAGAGTAAGCTATTAAGAATGGAATTAGCTTAAAAATCCTAATTTTTTCTTTTCCCCACAAAATGGAAAAAAGGAGACTGAGGGGTGACATAATTCATGTTTGTAAATATGTGAAGGGTGGGTGTCAGGAGGATGGAGCTAGGCTCTTCTCAGTGCCATATAATGATAGGACAAGGGACAATGGGTGCAAGGTGGAACCTAGGAGTTTCCACATAAATATGAGAAGGAACTTTTTCACAGTGAGGGTGATGGAGCACTGGAACAGGCTGCCCAGGGAGGTTGTGGAGTCTCCTTCACTGGAGACGTTTAGAACTGTCCAGACATGTTCCTATGCGACTTGATCTAGATGATCCTGCTCAGCCAGGGTAATTGGACTAGATGATCTTTCAAGGTCCCTTCCAATCCCTAATGTTCTGTGAAAATAAACATTTCTATGCATATTGTACAAAATGTTTCTTTTTCATGTTACGTGTACTTTTTTTTACCTGAGTCATTTGCAGTTTATAAAAGTATTTTATTATTTTTCATACTCTATTGCATTCTTTTTTACATAGGTCAGTTAATAAATGTATTTGGAATATGTAGAAAAATAAGAAAAATTTCTTGTTTTGTTGATCTGGATAGGTAAACAGGTAGATAGGTGGATAAGATAAGTGTGTGTATGTTTAATTCCAGGGACTGCATATCCAAACACCTGCAATAAAATTTCTGAAATTATTACACGTGCATTACAGATTGAAGTAGAAAGAGAAACTATAAAATATAAGTACAGAAGAAATTACTCATAAACAGCATAGTTTTTCCATAACAGACAGACTAGTTGAGACAGAGTAGCCTGAGCAATATGATGCTGATGAGTTAAAGATAATTGAACTATCTGTATTTTAGCTTTTTATTTCTGAGTCTGTTTCACTATGCCCAGATAGCTTCAGGATCACTCAAAATAATTCAGTGGAATCAAGAGTGCAACTTTATTTGAAAAATGGTTCCATAGAAGGTATTATAACATCGTTTTATAAGTAGTAGTTAAGACCTATGGAGAAGTTAAGAATCCGATAGATAACACAAAATAGCAAGTCTCATGTTCAAAGTGTAAAGCATTTCACTCTCTCATTTGTCTATTCCGAAACTCAGCCATTCATTTCGTCTGTCAGGGATGATGGATAAAGCATAGATACCTAGCGTTATGACCTTTACAAACATTAAATCTCTAACAGAAGGAAAAACGCCAGCACAGCTTTCAAAAGCAGTTGATACAGCAAGCAGTCAGTGAAGATCCACCCTTTAAAGCACATTTTCTGAAATGATATAATTTCATAGGGGTGTATGAAGTTGTTAAATTTAATTTTACTTTCTCTAAGCAAAAATTGTCAGAACTGAGAGTATCTCTTCAGATTTGGGAGAAATATATACAATATACACAAATGACTTCTGTACATTCCTGTATGCCTTAAAGTGAAGTTAGTGTGTGTCTGCACGCACACTGTAAAATATTCACCTAAGTTTCCTGTTTTGGGGGATTACTTTTATGTTACAAATATCACTGAAACAAGTAACTGATCTAATGAGGTTAAAATGGTGTGTTGTTTCCCATCCGTCCCTATTTAGCCAACAGGTTAGCACAGTCTAAGGAGCTTTTAAAAAGATGAATACAGAATAAAACACTCACTTGTTGAAACTGCAAAAAAAACACAGCAGAATTTTTCTCTTGTGTTGTGTGTCACAAAATCACAGGACATTAGGGACCAAGAAAGATCATCTAGTTCAATCCCACCGCCACAGCAGGATCAGCTAGATCAAGTTGCACAGGAACACGTCCAGAGCCCTTTTCTAAGAGAAATTCTGAAGGTTCTGCCCTGAGACGATAAATTTGAGATGGAATTAATGGGTTGCTTTGTAACTGTCAACAGGAAACTGTTCACAGGAAGAGAATATGAAGGTGTTTTTACTACAGCAAAAAAACACCCTACATAAAAAAAAGATCCAATGTGCCAAAAAATGAGGCTTAAAAAAAAAGTATTTTAATATATTGTAAATTAAAGCTCCTGAAATCAGCGTGAATTTATACTACTTATGTGAATTTAAGATATACATGAAAAAGATGACTGTTACGAGGAACCTGTTTTAATTCTAAGAAAGTTTGGCAAAATTTTAGTTCATTTTAGCTTATTTAGTTCATTATGCTTCTAAGGAACTTTCAGCTGGTTTGGGATTTAGCATCACTGAATACTAAATTCAGTAGCTAGCTGAAAGAATGAAGGCATTACATTGAAATCAGACTTGGAAAAAAAGATACCTATTTGAAAGAAAATTTATTCTTCTCTCCTTTAAAAACTATGTCTTTAAATAAACTTCCTAAGTTTCCTGTTATTTGAAAAACTTCAGTTTTACATTCAAATTAATGTAATGTAGTTATCTAATGAGTGGCTGAAAGGATAAATATTTCCTTCATTTTAAGGCTGTTTTACAACATAGTATCGGTAGTCCCACAGGAACCTGCAAGTTCATCTCCACTGAACTGACAAAATGTGTTTGCAGTGCTAAAAATCTAATGCTTTTATGTAAGTCTGAGTATTGGAGAGAGCAAACTTGGCTGCTCCAAAAGCAAGACCTATAGTGCACATTTTCGTTACAGGTATTCTGGGACTACGGACACGGGGCAGAGTGAGAACATACCTAGATGACTCTTTACCAATAGCTACAACACAGATTGGCTAGAAGAAGGATTTCTGTCCTTATTGGTGCTTCAGACTGAAATACATTTTATACCATCTGAGGTGCGAGAAATTTTAACTTAAACCTGCAACCAGAATTATGAAGTTTTAGAAGATCAGTTACATACAGATGTTTCTCCCCATTATTTAAATGCATTTGTATTGAAGCATACTGGATTTTCAAAAAGTGCATTTGACTGCTTTGTAATGGATATATTCCTCTATAAACCTTTCTTCTCCTCTTTCTTTGCTGATGCTGAATATCTCATATTTTCAGCATACTAGGGACTTAGCTTTATTCACTGAACTCTGCAGTGTCATATCTGATGTTTTCAATTCTGAAAGAAATTATTTTTGCTCCTGAAGGTTTATTAGGTTTTGGCTTCATAGTTTAATTTATTACCTTTCCCTTACAAACTCTGCAGCTTGCACAGATAGTGACTTATTGTTAGTATCAAATGATGTGCTGTCAGCATCCTTCTAATCTTATTTGTGAGGAGTTCATATAATTAAAACATGTATAAAAGCTAAGATTTAAAAATGCATCTAGAACAAAAAGCTTCATTATCTCAGACCGGCTAGAATGAAATGAAAATGCATCCAAAACGATTTTTTTAATGTCTACTTAATGTAAGATATATAATATGAAAACACTTATTTGCAGATTTAAGTTATCAACTTGTTAAGAAAATGTAATTAACATGCAGAAGAAAACCAGCATGTCAGCTGGGAAGATCCACATTCAACATCAGAAGCAAGTCATCCATGTTTTTGAACATTTCACAGAACATTAGGGATCAGAAGGGACCTCGAAAGGTCATCCAGTCCAGTCCCACTTGCACAGCAGGATCACCTACATCAAGTTGCACAGGGTTAGGGTTAGCGTTTTTGACATATTGGACATATCTTTGTGGTCCTAAAACAAATTCAGTTAGTTCATGCTTTGCAAAGTGCTTGTCTACTCCAAATACAAGGTCTTCATTTGAATAGAGGCAAATACTTATTTGATTAATTATTTCATTATCCAATATTTTTTCATTGTCATGGTAGCAAAAGACTGGAACTGAAACTTGTGAAGCCAGAAGAGAAGGAAGGAACACTGTAATAAACTCAGAATCTGGCAAAATATGTTTAAATGTAAAACTGTCTTTGTTGTTGCAAAAGTGGTTTTAGCATTATTTATAGTAATTATTTTTAACACCTTTAATTACATGGCTTAACTTTTGGTAAGGCAGCTGAAAAACAGATGATTGTTGTAGGTCCCTTCCAACTAAAGTGTTCTGTGCTGGGCTGTCCCAGGCTATTTCATCCTAGCAGTATGCACGAGGTCTGTTAATTAAACTCAAGTCTTTGTGATAAGGCTTTATATGATAAATGATAAATTTTAAATGTTGTACTGGGTATCTTTATTGGTTTATGTGGATGATTTCATTGTGTTTTTTTTAACTACCATGTTTTATTTTGACACTTAAAGAATTTAAACTAGAAGGGAGAAAGCATCATCCTTGACTCCCACAAAACAGAGTTCATAAAATGAAACAGTTGTGTGTTGTTGGCAACAGCAAGTTGCCATTCACTTGATCTAGGTGATCCTGCTGTGGCAGGGCAATTGGACTAGATGATCTTTCAAGATCCCTTCAATCCCTAATGTTCTGTGATTCTGTGACCTGCAATTTCTATCAGAAGGAATCACTTTTAGATAACAATATCCTGACACAGTTTACAAATTTGACAACTTGATTCTTTGTATCCATTGGTTTGCTTCTGATTATGTTAAGATCCATTAATTCTAAATGTTGTATATATATGTAGTGATAAGTCCCATCTACTACCACAAAGTCACAATAATAGTCTATTAAAATACACCAGTCATTAAAATTCGGGAGACCTTCCTATCTATTTAAAGTGCACTTTAAGCCTTATTATTATCTAAGTGGTATGATTCATTCACTATTACAATAACTATTACAGGGATTGTACAACTTGTGATTAAGAATGACGGATAGGGCAGCATATATTGTTGAATATTTTGAAAACCTCTGCACACTCATCTTGGAATCACACAAAGTCAATAGTCTATTCATAATAAAGTTTTATTTCTCCCATAGTAGAGCCATAGTATAGCAAGAGACAGGGAAGGTTAACACAACATTGACAATCATTATACATGGAAGTCTACTGAAGTAAAATACAACATGATGATGGAATTACATAAAAAGTCTTGATTTAGCAACCTCATACAGAGTTTGAGGGGGCAGCAATGATTATAGCCTTTATCTTTTACTAAAGAAATCTGTATGTGACATGTTTGTTATTGATTACTGCAATACATTTTATAATAAAGGTGTAGATCCTTCTACATTAGTAGACAAGTTTTTTTTTTTAAAAGAAATAGCCAAGGATATCTAAAATGCAAACTATGCCTCGTGACTAGGAAAGAAATCCATGTGTAAGCCATTGGCCTTTCTTAACTTGTAGAAGAATAAACTTTCTTTTAGGAAAAGAAAAGAAAACAAAAATCCTCTAATCTTAAACTGAGTTATTGCAAGATGTTGCAGTGTACGCTTCTATCAACCACACTGAAAATGTTTAGCTATTTCTTGTCAAGAGAGATTACATATGTCAAGAAAATGTTATTCTACTGAAATCAGTAGACTTGTGTTTACTTTGTGCTTGGTAGCTATTTGATCAAGTGCTTGTCCTAATCATCCACTTAGAGTAGTTATAAGAAGGAGTTGGCAAAATTGTTTCCTTTGTCCATAGTATTTTGAGGATTTTTCCCATCCTTATGGAAAAGCAAGTAGGTGTAGGGGGCTAGTGGTTTCAGACAGAATTGACCACAGATTTTTTTGTCTGAAGTCAGAGCAGCGATAAGTGTTCAGGATCAAAGTCCTGCAGGATAGCTGCACGAGCTGTAGAACAAATGGAAAGTAAAAGCACAGCCTGCTGAGAGTAATATTGGCTAGATGTTCCCTGTGTAGCACAAAACACACTTAGCAAATATACGTTGAAAGCCAAGTGTAGAATGGTTGTCTTTCACAATACTACTACACCCAAGCATCTAATGGGAGAAATAACTTGAGACATTTGTTATATAAGGGTCTACTTCAGGCCTCTAATCCTTTTCTTTTCATGTGACTATGTTCCAGTTTAATTATTTATATGCTCTGGATTAGAGAAAAATGAAACAAAAGCATAGGTTTGAGAGTGGGCAGAGAGAAACTTGTTGAGGTTCAACAAAGGCAAGTATGGAGCATTTCATCTGGGGAGGAACAACCCCATGCATCAGTTCAGACTGGGGGCCAACCTGCTGAAGAGCAGCTCTGGAGAAAAGAACGTAAGGTTGGTGACAGACCACAGGCTTATAGGATTAAATGCTTATTAAGTATCTAGTAAGCAATTGCCATGATGATGGGATCAGACTCTTTTCAGTGGTGCCCAGAAATCAGACAAAGAGTTAGTGAAGTTAATCTAGAATATAGGAGACTCAGTTTGAACATCCTACTTCTGACCATATACAGCCAATAGTTAGGCATGCCTTTTGCATGTCCAGGCTATGCAGACCTCTCTTTATTAGCTCTTTAGATGACTGTTGAGAACACACTATTTTTTCAAGAGTGGTTGTGGCGTTCCAATGGTTTCAGTTTTTTCTTCAGGTGATTTTGAAAGAATTTGTACTTATTTTTTTAATAGAAGCAGCAGACACTGCTTTGTATGGAGATACAACTGAAGTGAGAATTTCTGATGGGAGACTATTATATTTATACCAATAAAGGTTTGGAGTTTTTTAGGTGTGAAGAACATTTATCAGTTTTAAATGAAAAGAACTGCTGTATAGAAATAATATAATTTTCTAAAGATAAAGCTACTATAGGTACATATTTAAGGATTTCTCTTATCCTATTATTTTATCATCCCCTTAAAGCTTAAGGCATTATTTAGTGAAGAATTAAGCAAGTGATTAATTACATTTAAACCAAGCCATATCTGTCAACTAATCTACAGTCTGGCATCATATTCAGAAACTGTTAGTGAGTTTTTCCCTTATTTGTCTGAATGGTACAATAATTGAAGCTAATTTGGAAACATCCATTGTGATTGCTAGAAGAGAAAATTCTAAACATTTTAACGAATATCATTATTTATAAATTTTATCTGTTGATGGTAGTAATGAAACAGTGAAAAAGTGGAAACTATTTCAGCCGGATACAACAAGTTTTGCATATTTAACTTTTGGGAGGGATGCAGGATCATGGGGATGATGAAGGAAGTGGAACATCTCCCTGATGAGGAAGGATGGGAGGGAGCTTCTTCACGGTGGGGGAGGCAGGGCACTGGGGCAGAGTGCCCAGGAGGGTTGTGGTGTCTCCTTCTCTGGAGATGTTCCTGTATGACTTGATCTGGGTGGTCCTGCTGTGGTTGGGGGGATTGGACTGGATGGTCTTTTGAGGTCCCTTCCAGTCCCTAATGTTCTGTGATTCTGTGATTTTTTTTTTTTTTTCTTTCCTCTTTACTTGAAACCTTTAACAGCACCAAATTTGCATTCAGTTTT
>JAOXOE010028323.1:0-16361 GCA_028565055.1 Phoeniculus purpureus | reverse complement strand
CCAGCTCACACCCACTGCCCCTTGTCCTATCATCAGATACCACTGAGCAGAGCCTGGCTCCATCCTCCTGACACCCAGCCTTCACATATTTATAGACATTAATGAGGTCCCCCCTCAGTCTCCTTTTTTCCAAGCTCAAGAAACCCATCTTTTCAATTGTGATTTTTTTTCCTCTTGAAAAATCAGGTCTGCTGAAGATTTTCTGAAAACGTGGTAATTACTTGTGCTACTCCTCCCCCTGTGTCTTCTACTAGTCTGGTTATTTCACTTATTTGTGTCTTCATTAGTCTCATCACTACTGACACGTGGCCTTTTCCTGGTCACGTCAACTGGAACAGCCTTCCTATGTTTCTCCGCTTTCAAACCTACCTCTCTGAAATTCCATCTGCAGAAATGCCTCTCCTGTTAATTTCTCTTGGCTTAGTTCTACCCCTGCTTTTTATTTGTAACTTGAGCTTAAGACAATCCTAAAGAAGTCAACAAGGTCTTTCCTTCGGCTTGAAACGGATCAGGTAAATTCACACTAAAAACCTCAGAGATCATTTAAATCTTCTAACACACGAACCTAACGACTGAAAGACTTCATGGCTCACATGTCAGCCAACTGATTTCCTTTGCGACCTGGTCTAGGTGGTCCTGCTCTGGCAGGGGGACTGGACTAGATGATCCTTCAAGGTCCCTTCCAATCCCTAACGTACTGTGATTTCTTGTCCTTAGCAAGTCATAGTCTCAGGGTCTCGGTCTCCATCTCTGTTACACAGGATACTGATTTATCACCATTAGAAAAAGATGGGGAGAGGACATTTAGTTTAGAACACGCATGAGCAGCTGTCTGAAAACCTAAGGTGCTTTGGCGACCAAGTGTTAACAAAAACATTCTTCATACTACCAGTAATTTTTTGACAGTTGGCTGCCAGTCTCACACTTGTTCTGCTAATTTGCTCCAGATTCTTGCACGTTTTGGTGGACCAGGGCCAGAACAGAACACAAAAAGAACAAAACCCATCCCTGTTGAACCCTCTTGCCCTTTCCACTCCGAGCACGACAGCGCTTCTCTCTTTGCTGGGAACTGATGTTCACAGTGTGACTAAGAAAATTATTCAGTCCTGAAAGCTGCCATGTGATTTAGCGAAACAAAGGGCTGACCTCTCCAGCAGCAGCAACAGCACCAGCCACTCTTGAAATGTCTAAAAGGCAAATGCATTAGTATGTTCAGCCACCATGCTGGCTAATGACTAGACATTTTCGAACATATGGGATCATTATTCCAGCATATCAGCAGTGAACTTTCCAGAAAAGCTAATTAAAGGGTCCTTTAAATGCTTACCACAACGCTGGGGCTTCTCACAGCTTCTCACTTGCCTTTGACGAATTAGCAGTTTTCATCTTCCCTGCTCTCACCACCTTTCTGTTTCCGGTGACCACTAAAGAGGAGTAAATCTAATTAGCAGATCTTTAATTTTTTAGTCGTAACTTAGTTGCCCTTCTATTTCCTATGCAGAAAGATTTCATTTCCCACTGACACTAAAGGGATTTAGGACGCACCGTGTCCAGCATCTACCGATGGGTCGTCTTCCAAGGTACCTTCCTTCCTATACATCTCTCTCCTAACTGCTTCTGTTCTTAATGGTTATTGCAAATTACATTAAAAGCTAATTTATAGATTGCAGGAAAGAAAGGTCATTCTCCTGGCCAAGAGCTCCTGACAAGGGGTAAATTCTCTGGACAGTTCTTCCTGCTCATAAGAATAATTTGCTAGGAATGTACAGACCATCGAAATCTCCTGAAAGACTGAAAGGAGCAACATCTTTCATTTGCCTAGGAAGCACTTTTGCTTTCACGGATGTGTTCTCCCAGGTTAAATTCAGCAACCTGCCAACACGACAAAGGCAAAAAGGCTTTGCAAATCCAAAACTGGGACATCCTTGAGGAGAAAAAACTATCTGGGGACTTCAGACTGTACCATGGCCAGTGTTCACAGAATCACAGAACATTAGGGATTGGAAGGGACCACGAAAGATCATCCAGTCCAATCCACCTGCCACAGCAGGATCACCTAGACCAAGTGCCACAGGAACATACCCAAGCAGGTTTTAAACGTCTCCAGAGAAGGAGACTCCACAACCCCCCTGGGCAGGCCCTTTCAGGGCTATGTCACCTTCACTGGGAAGAAGTTCCTCCTCATATTGATGTGGAACCTCCCATGTTCCAGCTGACACCCACTGCCCCTTGTCCTGTCATTGGATGCCACTGAGCAGAGCCTGGCTCCATCCTCCTGACACCCACCCTCCATATATTTATAGACATTAATGAGGTCACCCCTCAGTCTCCCTTTTACCAAGCTCAAGAGCCCCAGCTCCCTCAGCCTTTCCTCAGCAGGGAGATGTTCCACTCCCTTCATCATCTTTGTGGCTCTGTGCTGGACTCTCTCCAGCAGTTTGTGTCCTTCTGGAACTGAGGATCCCAGAATTGGACACAATATTCCAGCTCCTCTGGCACAGATGCAGTCACTTGGCTGATGCCTTTCACATCACTCGTGTGCGTGTGTGTCACTACAGAAGGTCGAAATGTTTGACTGCTTACACGTAGAAACGTATCACCCATTCACAACAGGTCATCTAACAAATGAACGAGCCACAGCACCACTCTGTGATGTCAACATAAATCACAGGACACAAAACAAGGGTTCAGGAAAATACAGAATTCCTCCCATATGTACCCAGACACAGATAAACAGAATAATCTCATGGACTCCCCGGTCAGGACAGACATGATCAAGGGAAATTATTTTCCTGGTGGATCGCCGCACATTTTTGTTCCTGACCTGTCAAGTATCAAATAGCTGCTGTTTTCCGATAAGTAGTGAGCTCACTTCCTGATAGGGAGCAATGTTAAAGTCCTATTACATGAAATGACCTGTGTCTGATACTCTCTGCCTCTCAGACCAGAAGGTTTTCTCCCCCATGGAAACGCAAAGACAGCGATTCACAGCTGGCCAGCCCACTTTTGACATGGCTATTGGTGGGAAGTTCGGTGTTTGGTTGTTTTCAGAGCTGGTAGAACGCAAAGCTTTTTCAACTTCCTTACCAAAGAGCTAGGCACAAACATAAGCCAGTGAATACTGGCAAACAGGCTGATAGCTCAGCTCGTAGGTCAGGCGAGTCCCATCGCGCCGTCCTAGCCTTTGCCTTCATCATGGACTTAGCCCGGCATAGAATCACAGAATCACTCTGGTTGGGGAAGACCCTTGAGATCATCCAGTCCAACCATCTACCCTACCTTACAAGTTCACCCCTAAACACCTCATCCAAACCATCTTTAAACACATCCAGGGATGGCGACTCAACCACCTTCCAGGGAAGCCCATTTCAGTGCCTGACCACCCTTTCTGTGAAGAAATTCTTCCTAATGTCAAGTCTCAGCCTATCCCGTTGTAGTTTGAACCCATTCCCTCTTGCTCTATCACTGCTGTCCCTAGGAAGCTTTCCATATCCCTCTGAGCATTCACTAGCCAATTAAATACTCATCTGCAAATTAAACGATGGCTTACAACACTGGAGCTGATACAGCTCACACTACCTGTGAACTGTGCTCTCTAACTGCTTAGGAACAGAGGAGGAACTACAGTAACAGGAAACCTGGGTCACGGACCAAAAGTGTGAGTGTGGGCAGGGGGAGGAACACGGTATCTACCACCACACGGAGAACTCCATGCCTTTCTTTAGTCTCCTCCTTGTCAGAGGGCTGAAGATTAAAGCACTTAACATTTCAGTGTTTCTATGCACGGTGCTACGAGCACACTACGGGCTCGATTGAGTTAATCAAGGACAGGCGCTTGGTGCCATTTGGGATGACTGGCAGTACAAGGGCTCCAGCTGGGAGTCCTGAAGGTCAAAGATCTCCTACAGGTGATGTGGTGGCTGCTCTCTGTGGAAGTGTCAGGTACCCAGAGCATCTCAGGACACTTCACACTCCAGACTGTGAGGAGAGTAGTTACCTCTCAGCCTGAATCCCCAATACGCTTGCCTGGCTGTGTGTCTTAAAACCAGGAAAGCATTATTCTGCTGCCCACAGTGCCTTTGATGAGAGGAATATTAAAACCTTCACTGTAGGACTAATGAAGAATTAAAGCCCCATTGCTTTAAGTTGTGCGTGTTTGGCAAAATTATCAGCCAATTATGAGAACTAATAGGCTGAGTGCCCTCCTTCCCACTTGGGACTGCATTCGAGGAAGAAAGAGAGGAGGCGGGAGAAAGTTTGAGGTCTCCCACCTTTTGGGAGGCAGGGTTCTGTAACCTGGATAACATTTCTTAAAATATATCTATTGAACTGACAGAATATGAATAGATGAGCTTACAGATAAGTAACTAGTTCAACTCACGTCCTATTTCTTCTAAGGACATTAAGGACGTTTTCCTTTGTCTCAAGAAATCAGCTATAATCAATACAGCAGTTTATTATTTTACATTACTGCAGGACAGAAGAGAGATGCAGACCCTCATCAGGATTTGTATGATCCTGGAAGCCTTGGATATTTGAGACATCCACACAGACCTGGCAGACATGACACACTGAGTATCTTTGCATGGAGGAGACTATTAAGATCACTGAGGCCAATACTGGATGCAGCACTGCCAGGTCGCCGCTGAACCATATCCCTCCATACTACACCTGTCTGCCTTTTAAGTACCTCCAGGAATAGTGACTCCACCCTTGCCCTGGCCAGCCTGGTCTAATCGTGCTAACCCTTTTGGTTCAGAAATTCTTCCTAACATCCAGCCTAAACCTCTCCTGATGCATTTTACAGCCATTTCCTCTGGTCCTATTGCTTCTCTCACCAAGATGACGACGTTGTCCTCCTCCAACCTCCTTTCAGGTAGTTGTAATGAGTTGTAAAGTCTCCCCTCAACCTCCTTTTCTCCAGACTAAACAACCACAGTTCCCCCAGCTGCTCCCCACAGGACCCTGCACACTGCCATTCTCTGGGCACGCTTCAGTATTTGTATGTCCTCCTCATAGCGAGTGGCTTTTTTTTAAAAAGATGAAGCTACGAACACGAGCGAGTAGAGGGGTTTGAGTTGCTTAGATGGACCACAGTACCCCTGATTGAGTTCATGGCCCCAAATTACTTCCCTGCAGACACCAGGAAGAAGTCACACTCACAAACACATCCAGAATAACAATCTCTCTCACTTATCTGTCCATCTCCTGCTCCATTCCCAAAGTTTCTGGTGAGGCTTTCTCCCCCTGTTTCCTCAACAGAATGAACTAGAAAGTCAACTATAAAATTAGATGGAGATGAAACTTATTGTTAATGATGTGGAGGCCAAATTATTATTTAACATTTAAATATGAACAATACTTGGCTCCAAATCTCATTTAATCTTCACGGATATCAATTACATTTTGTCATTTCTAGACCTGTAAAAATTTCATTTCTCCAAATGAGCCCAATAACTAACCCTCAGCCACTCTGAAACAGCCCTTCTGCTCTCAGAGTCTTTCAATATAGATTATGAAAACATTAGTTCAATGGGATTTATATGGCCTGTTCGACACTCTTTTCTCTTTAGCTGGATTTGAGATATTATTCAGAGACAGGGCTCTTTCCAAGTGCTAAAATATTTGTTGTCTGAGTCACACCAGATGTGTGAGAAGGTCAGATACGGGCACATCTTTCCTACGGTAACTGTTTGCTTGCACCGCTATGGGTCTCGCTTTGTATTGGTTTTGTTTTGGTCACAGTGTGCACTTCATCGCTGTGGGTGACACTGCACCATTGCAACGCAGAGACTCCAGGAGTGTTCCTGGATCTTGTACGTTCACTACCAGGTCGGCGAAAATGAACACAGTAGAGAAGAGTGAGCAGATCGCAGAGTCTTCAGGAGGGAGCTTACACCTCTTGGAGGAGGTTCTCCTGTTTGTAGGGGTACATGGAGGAGCACAATGTGGAAGTGCCCGTGTTCTTGCTTAAAAGCTGGCACAAAGCCTTACAACGGAGGCAGACAAGACGACCTACAGCGCAAGGATTATCCTCTACCCTGCTGCAGCCTTTGACCCCAGCAGAAGCAGCAAACAAACGGCTCTAACAAAACCTGGGCAGGTCATCGTGCCTACCAGCCCCCTCTGTCTTGCTCTGAGCAGCAAAAGAAATAGCTACAGGACAGCACGCAACAGCGGCAGCCTCTGCGGTCTTGGTATTCGCTGGTTTCTGGCTCTGGATTTGCCTCCCAACTTTTGACTGGGATTGGCTTCCCAGTGCTTCTGTAGAGCTGAATTCCCAGCTCAGAGTCCTGACTCACACAGCCTGTTTTTAGGACTTTGCAGTGGCCTCAGCTGGTGCAGAGTGGTGATGACTGGTTTTTTCCATCCGTGGTCTGAATGAGTGGCTCTGGCTGAACAGTCTGCACAGCAGCTGCTCAGCCTGGGCCATCTCACAGGATGAACTTCAATTTCCTCAGTCCCGCTTCATTCCACCCTCTTGGGTTTTGTGTGGGTGGAGTTTTATTTCAGCCTAAACGTCTAAATCTGTAGCCTGAGACATAGGTGCAAGCCGAGACCCTTCCTGCATCACGTGTTCAAATTGCTGACCACAAACATAATCGGTTTTGCGGTGCTAAGGGCCACCTGTTGAAAGTACTTGAAGTCACCCCGGTCCATTTGCATTCCCCACCGCCTGTTTTTTCTGTCTGTGACTCAAGCATGTCTCTCTGACCCACTCGCCCAGTGTGTCGGGCTGCAATCATTGCAGCACTGAACCGATTCAACATCTTGAAAAGCTAATTAACTTCATAAAAAATTCATCTAGGCATGCAAATCCTGTGGCCCAGATAAATAATTAACTGAACTCTTCCACACCAGCACGCTCCAAGGCTGCCCCCTCTTGCCAGGCCTGCTCAATAAATATTCAAGGCATGTGATGTGGACATCACTCGATGATACTCTTCAAGGTGCAAACCTATGTGGCAGCTTAATAAACAACATATATTGCACAGTCAACATTGATTTACACTGCTCCCGAAGAGACGATGCATGAAACGATCAGAAAAGTCAATAATGTGAGCAAAACGTGTGGGTCCCAGATAAATAACAGAAAACAACATCAATACCTTCCAGCTATTATCATCATGGAATAATGTTATCTGTTATGAACTCTAAGTTTGAACAAGTTGCATCATTCCAACACCTGCAATTAGCTGTCACTTGTGACAATAATTGCCAGGCTGGTATTCATACAGGTATATGCTCGCTCTGCCTCTGGTGCTAAATGCATTTAGCTGAACAATCGCAGCAAGTAATCTGATGAGCCAGAGAGCTTATTCTTCTGACATTAAGAAGATGAGATTGCGGAGCCCATTAATCATGACCCATATCGCCCGCCACGTACTTACAAACACTGCACTGGAGGAAGAGCTTGCTACAGACTGAGGGGTGACCTCATTAATGCTGATAAATATGTGAAGGGTGGGTGTCAGGAGGATGGAGCCAGGGCTCTGCTCAGGGGCATCTAGTGATAGGACAAGGGGCAGTGGGTGTCTGCTGGAACAGAGGAGGTTCCACATCAATATGAGAAGGAACTTCTTCACAGCAAGGGTGACAGAGCCCTGGAAGGGGCTGCCCAGGGGGGCTGTGGAGTCTCCTCCTCTGGAGACCTTTAAAACCCACCTGGATTTGTTCCAGTGCAACTTGGTCTAGGTGATCCTGCTGTGGCAGGGGGATTGGACTAGATGATCTTTCGAGGTCCCTTCCACTCCCTAATGACTCTACAGTCCTATGATTCTATGAAAGGATGAAAGACATCTCCTAGCAAAGCCAGTGCAGTATCAGTAACAGAACCCACACAGGTATAAAAGGGTAAATGTTATTACAGAACTAATAAGGAATAAATAAGTAATAAGGAATGTAACTAATTAATAGTAGTCACCAAAATTTTACAGAAACATGTCTCATAAAACAAACACACCGTAAATATTTGATGACTTTCTAAGGCTGGCTAATTAAGGTAACAATAAACACATTCTGCATGATGCTTGACGTTTTGCTGCATGATGGTTTGGTTTAGAAACCACATAATGTCATTAAGGAACATGTTAAGAGGTTAAGAACAGTGTCATTCACAAAACTGCTAATGAGTTCGTCAATAGGAAATCGTGATGGAGAGAGGATGCTCGTAACGTAGACTGTTGCTAGGTCTGTTGCGTCCTATGCTTCTGGAAGGTAGTTTGCAGTTACCATTGCTAGTACTTGCAGACAACACAGCGGCTGTCAACATGCTAAACAATGCAGAGAAGGCAGCAGCCGTGCACAGCAACACAGACCACTCAGCAAGCTGATCCCAAACACAGCTATGTGGCCAACGATGAGGAGGAGTTGGGAGAACTCTCAGGGCTTAGCATGGAAATCACTCAGCACGAGCAGTGGTGCGTCAAGCAAGGAACTGCAAGGTAGCAAACAGGACAGGGGGGTGAGTATCTATTGAAGGATGTGCTCTTTGCCTTTCACTGCGACGATCCCGATGCTTGAGTGTGATTTTTCCTGTACATTTTCTCCTTAGGAAAGTTTGTCTGAGTTGAGGCTTTCGTCTGTCGCACCCGTATTTTTTTGCTCATACCAGAGCAGTCCTACGGTAAGCGCTAAAGTTTCTACCTGAGTAGCTATGACAGATGCCCTGAAACCCTTGAAAGATTCACTTTATCTAATTTAGGTGATTAAAATCTTGGCAGGCAAAATCTCTTCTTGGAGGCCTCCAGAACACCCTGCTTAGCTCCAGCTGCTCATGTTGGGGAATTCATCCCTACTTTGAGAGAATCTTGACAGAGACAGAAAAAAGGAGATCATGTTCCCTGTGAAGGCGCTTGTCCTGTAGGACTATACAGTCTCTACTGACAGCGCTCACTCACATACACTGGCTAAGCAGCATTTTGTGCTCTTAAGTTCATTAAACTAGTCAAGTGCAACAGAAAGCTGAGGCCACGCGTGGAGGTTCACCCCGTTACTCCATGTAGTGCCTACACTGGATCAAAAGTTAAGAGCATCCAGAGTTTACACTGGGTGAAATTCATGCTTTCACAGGAGTACAAGGCATGAAAATTGAATTTCCAGCTGGTGTAAGTGGGAATAAAATCACTGAGTTCCTGGGTTTATGGAGAAATAATGATCCTTCCTTTTTCTAACAGCATACTTCTCTCCTATCTCTCAGCTGCAGTCATTCATAATCCACTCTTCTATTTTTCTGTCTTATTGCCATCCCACAGGAGTGATGTGAAACGTAATCAATCAGTATTTGTAAAGCACTCTGAGACTATCAGGTGCAAGGAAGAGTATAAATGCAAATTGTTCCTATTGCTCTTACGCTGCCCTCCAGGGACCCACAGACAGAGTCAGGCCCCTGTATACTCAGCTAGACACAGACCTTGTCACATCTTGGGGGGGTTGGAACTGGATGATCAGGTGGTCCCTTCCAACCCAGAGTGATTCTGATTGTGTAACTTCTCCAGTGAAGTGATCCTGCTGTGGTAGGGGAATTGGACTGGATGATCTTTCGGGGTCCCTTCCAATCCCTAATGATTCCATGATCTTGTGAAGGGAAACAGAA
The DNA here is from genome assembly GCA_028565055.1 of Phoeniculus purpureus. Lineage (NCBI taxonomy): Eukaryota > Metazoa > Chordata > Aves > Bucerotiformes > Phoeniculidae > Phoeniculus > Phoeniculus purpureus. The sequence continues at coordinate 6,766 of JAOXOE010028323.1, read as the reverse complement.
GCTAAAACCTAAGAGTTTACAAGAAAATAGGAAAATACAGTTCAAGGTTTGTTTGTGAGTTTAAGACTGAACCTTGGCTCTGCCACAGGTTTTTTTGCTTCTAGCACTGTCTGCACTACCTACCTGTGGAATGCAATCATCCTGTGAGGTCTGCATTGATCGGTGCTGTACATGATGCAGTGAACTAGCCTTTCTGGGCTGCTTTTATAGTCAGAGTTATCTAATACAGCTTTTATGGCGCAACCCATGTGACCATTACTAGACATCCACTTAGTGATAAGTAGATCTCATCTGATGAGCCATTATGCCTGTGTGTTTCTCCTCATTAACTGTCCATTGTCTGGGGCAGACCCAGACCACTATCTCAGATGCAGGCATCCACACTGGATTAGGAAAACCCTATCCTATAATTAAGTCTGCCAGCAGATGGAACAGTGCCAGGAAACATTCCCAAGCACTGGAATGCAGTCATTGTTCAGTTTTTAGAGTTGTGCTTGGGATGATCTTGGCCCAAAACAACCAGCACATTTCCAAGACATTCTTGAGTATGGGTCAGGATCTAGCATCAGTCAGGGACCATTCTGAGCTGTCCGTTTGGATGCAGCTACCCTGGTGTGGAGAGAGAGCTACTTTAATGCTGCACACAAAACCTGGCTGTGCTAGCTGGCCCCAGGGCTACAAAGCAGGCCCTGGCACTGCTTAGTTTACTAGGATAGTCATATCCACAACTCAACACCCATCACAACTGTGGCTGGCAATGCTCAATGGTTTGCCAAAATAGGCCTGATGATCCTAAGTCAACAGGAGACTTGCAGCCGTCCTGGCTCTAAGCCATTTGAGTAGCATCCTATAGGAACAATGTGGCTGAGGGAGGAACAGGACCAGATTCCCTCCAGGCAGCACCCAGATGTTTCACATTCCTGTAGCTACAGTCCTTTTGGCTTTGTTTCAGCTGGACTGAGACCTCTTGCACGGCTTCCTATCATGCACGTTTGCTCTTCCTGAAATATAACCTCTGGTTCCCGATTATAAATATCTCAAGCTAATGCAGCTTTTAGGAACAATAAAGTAAGTGTGTTATCTTGACACTTCTTTTGGGCACAAAATTAATTCGTTGTCATGCTCCTTTTCACATGCTCTTGTGGAAACCACCATGTCTTGCCTGTCGTTAAAGAGCCAACACCACCACTAGGTGAGATTTATTGCATGTCTCTTGATGTCACGTCAGTCTAATGCAGTAAAGTCCTGAAGCTGTTTGCACTTTACTCCTTCTCATCAGTTTCTGTAGCAGCTTCTCTTGCCGCATTCAGCCCTGGCCTCACAGGACTCACAGCAAAGGCCATCTCAGGCCACCTCCAAAAAAGGCAGGCTAAGGATGGCAAACTTAACAGAGGAAACCCACAATAAAGGCAAAGTAGGAAGCTTCTCAGGATGGTGCTTTATGAAAGTGGTCTCTTCTACAAGGCCTGTAACATTGCCTTTCCTTTCTGAACCCACCCTAGCAAACAGAACGCTGCCATACGGCATCACCCTCTTCTTTGGATCAAATAACACGACCCTCCACGTTCACAATGAGAAGGTAACGTAAAGCAAGGCAAGTACCCAAGACTTTGTCAGACCAAGGATTAATGCCATCTATTTTCTTACTGGGATTCCTGGGCTTAGGAGTGTCCTTTCCAGCTTCCTTTAAACCTGTAGCATTAAAAATACATTGCAGGAGCTTTCCCAGTCAGCTTGAAAACCCGCAGGAGGGATGCTGTGTTGGTACATGAAGCCCTTAAGGAGGACGGGGGTAGCAGGTACAACATACAGTTCCACAGATCTTGATCTGGGGATGGGTTGAGCAAACACCTTTGTTTTCAAAGTGCATTTCCAAACAGGCTGGGACATGAAAATGAAGACATATGGTGATGGCAGAAATGAATATTCATTGTTAGCTGTTTATGATAGGAGGAGGCACAGGAGCAGAAAAGACAAGTTTTAATTTCTGCAGAAGTGATAAGGAAGAAAACGTGTGGGAGCATATTTGTTTGATTTTTTCGCTCATCTGAAGTAGCTTCCTCAGTCATTTCCATTTTCTCCAGCTGAATCAATATTTTCTCTCTTATAAAAGAAAACAAAACCACAACTTAACCTCCCCACCCACACAAAATATATTACTTAACTGTCTGCTGCTCCCAGCTATCTTTGCAAGCTGCCTTCTTTCAGCGGTTTAATTTTTCAGTCCTCTAAAGAAATATAATACGTTAGCATTGTGCACTGATGATGCTCTTACTTGTCACAGATCTTACAGCTGCTCCTCGCTAACACCAGAGACTTTTATTAGGTAACAGTCTGATTAGCTTTAGTTGCTAGAAAACAGCAACTAGGCTTTTGCATCCGGAAAGACCCTTCTAAACATGAGAAAAACTCTCTATTTCACAAACATTTCGAGAAAGCTCCCAATTTTTGGTGAAAATACAAAAAGATTTGTGAATTAATTAAAAAACCACCAAAACAATTGAATGTTGTTTTTGACGTGTGAACGTATAGCTTTCCGTTTCAAAGCTGAAGTTGTTTGTTGAATGAGACACAAAACAACCCCCTAAATGTGAAATTAAACACTGGGTTCGTGCCCAATGTTTCCCAAAACCTGGTTTTCATATGTGAAAGTATTGTACAATGTTATTCAACGCACCCTTTGAAAACCCCGGCTTAGCAGTCTTTACTTATGTGAAGAGTAGCAATTTAATTCCTCTTCAGCTACTTAAGGAAAAAATATCTAATTACAGAAATAATTGGTTTGAATTCTTGTGGTTTAACCCCAGCTTGCACCTCACAAACAGTGGTTCACTCCCCATGCATCCTGCAAGGGGATGGAGAGAGAATAGCTAAGGAAAGTAAAACTCATAGGTGGAAATAGAGACAGTTTAGTAGTACAGAAGAGGAAAATGACTATTATTATTTATATTCTTGCTTATTAATTGTTTATTATTATTACTAGTGCCATATTAATAATTACAATTAGAACATGCAAAACGAGTGAAGTGCAATGCAATTGCTCACCACCTGCTGACTGATGCACAGCCAGGACAATGATAAAGCTGAGCCTTTGAACACATACCAATGCCTAAAGGATCTGATGCTTATTCCCTCCCCTGCAAGAGGTTCAAAGACTCTTTAACATCTAGTCCTTTTGTCACTAAGGCTATAGCTTCCTGTGACTTTACTGACTCATGCTTTTCACCAGTCTCAGGCCTTCCTGTTTAAAATCTCCATGGTCAATGGGTGCAGGTTTCTGTCTACAGCACTTGATATTCTCCCTAAGGTGCACAAAGACTTTTCACATCCTCCAGTTGTGCAGCAGGCTGCATTTTCTCAACTGTTTTCAAAACCACCACATAGCATGAACAGCCACCACCAAATTCAACCAGCGTCACCAGTTTGTTTGGTTTCCCCTGAAAGGTCACATCCTTTCTCCAGTGCCTTATGCCCCAATACTAGGCACAATGTCCCTCATCTCCCCTTTCTCCACCTCTGCTCTCCATGCCTGGCTCCTCCTTGCAGCTCAAGAAAGTTCAGAACATAAATGACAAATGCTGAGGGATTTTGTCTTAAAATACACATTTCTAAAGGTAAACTCTCTATTAACATAGAGTTTTTCTTGACCAGTTTGAGGTAGAAAATCACACAAGTGTGTGAACATGAGCTGCTAGTCCATCACAAGTTTTATTATTCAGCTTTACAAACACAGCCTCTGTGGCTATTCTAAGTTGTCCCTCTGTTTTTTCACTATTTAATGTCTTTTTTTCTACCACTACTTTTTATAATATACACCCAGCTATTAAACTATAACAAAATCACTACCTCAATAGTGTCTGTAGAGTTTCTCGCTGTAGAGTTTCAACAAACATATGGCAACCTGGCTCTTGGGCATTCAGATCTACTGTCTTCAAGACCTAATCAGTTCACCCATCCCAACTTTCCAGTCAGTTGATAATTCTCATCTAAACTATCCACAAGTTCACTGCATTTCAGTAACTGAACACAGTCCTCACATGCAGCCACATGAGGGTAACACAGAGAGACTGTTCCCTCCCTGCTTTAGGACATCTCCACAAGTAGATTAGTGTTGCTTTGACTTTCTGCTATGTAACGTTCTGTTCCAAACCCCTGTGCTGTAAGCCCTTTTTTCATCTGCTGTGTGCCAAATCATTCATTCTTATAGTCGTCTTCTTTCGGGATGTAGATAACTCCAATTCTTTCCCCCACACACAGCTGCAGTTTCTCCAAGCTGAACCTTGTTTCAAATATTTGGGAATGTTTCAGAGCTCTCTGTGGCTTGGTATTTCTCTGGGCTGCAGCCTCTGTCAAGCATCATTCAATCCCCCTCACCTAACATCCCTGACGTGCCAATTATTCCCCTTTAAACAAGATTCATTGGATGAAACCAGGGAGGATATAAATATCAGCATACCCCCACATCCTTCTGAGAAAGGGTGCTGATGCCTTGCCTGTTTCTGAGATGCACTTCAAACCAACTTTTTGCATCCTCCATGGATTTTGCCATTTGAAATGACTAATGTAATGCTTTGGTCACTTTATTATCCTTCCACGTTACCCCTAGGAGCTCTAACACCAGGTCACACGTTGTTATTGAGTACTGCAGGGGACAGGCAAGACCAACTGGCAGTGCCCTGTGGCACTATTGCTTTATTGTCCTGCTCAGGGAGGCAACAGCGTGTGCCCCTTTCATCACACATATTTTCTTTCTCTCTTTGTGCATGCTCTGTGCTTCAGCAATGCAATGTCTGAGTGCTCCACTGCAGTGTCCTGGCAGACAGAACTTGTCCAAGACCCAGAAAGCTGCAGAGGAAAAACATCCTTTGCCATATCTTATGTAGGCACTAGAGGGACCTGCTCCTCCTAGGGTGGTCTGGACTGCTTGTACCGTGTTCCTGAACTCTTCCAGTGGCCGACAGGGAGATGGCCAACCTCCTGAGCCTTGATCAGCTCTGTGGAGAGCAAGTGACTGGGGCAATCAAGAGAAGCGATTGCAGCTTTCTCCCTGCCAGACCAGGTAGCAGCACCATAATCCCAGAAGCAACGAGTACCAAGTTCCCAAAGGCTCCAGGCAGCCTGTGTGGAAGCCCACAGTGCTAAGCTCCCTCTGCCAGGAGCTTAGATGTGGTGCCACTCTGTCAAAGGCTATTATGAGTCTGCACTTATAGAAATGAAGAATCAGGTTCTGACTTCTCACTCAGGATCTCACTTCCCCTGTGTAAGTACAAAGGCTCAATAAAGCCTTTGCATTTAGACTTTATTCACTGGGAGCACTCAACCATTGGCGTGAGTGCATCATAAAATAGACAAAGAGCTGTAATTTGTACCAATGGAGCTTAGCATTTCTGGGGGTTGTTGAGACACATTTCCATCGTGGGTAATGCTTTAAGAAGAGCAAATAGGAGGCTGACAGGGTCTTTTCTACAGAATTTCCCACCTTTGACCTCACCATCTTGTTTGCCTGTAAAAACTCCATCCCACGTTTGCAAGAACCTCCAGAACAGCAGTGTCTAGGCCACTAAACGAAGACAGCTTGAATTTGAAAGGTGTGATGCGCTTGCAGCACCCATTCAAATAGCTAAAAAATAAACCAGTTTTACCAAGACAGTCTTACCCGCTGATTTCAGCCAGGTAGGTTTCCCATCCGATGCTCCCAGCCCCTCTGTTGCAACCTTTGGGAGAATTTCAAGTTTACACACTTCTGCAGGATCTCAGGCTCACAACCTGAAGCTCTGTCTCTGTGACCTATCACAAGCCCTTCAAAGGTGAGCTCAATTTTTATACGTCCCATTCACCTACACAGAAGACTACAGGTGTGTCAGTGTGAAAGGGGTTGTTCAACATGTTGGTTTTCTCCAAAACTGATAATTACCTCAAGCTGAGCATAGCCTGCTGTTTGCCAAGCTAACACAGTCTCAAGCTCCCTGATTCCCACTCTTCCTCCTCCTGTTTCAGTAAGGATTTGTAAAGGAAGAACCCTGCTCTCTCAGGCTTTGCACAGTGCCCTTGGTCCTGTCCCAAAATAAATCAATTGACACTGGACAAGACTTGCTCAAATACAGCAGGAATTTGGTGGAGGGGGAGATGCCAAGCAGAGATCGGCATTTTTTGGGGTTGGGTTCTAATTACATTTCTGCAGTTTATACTCACGAATGTAAATCTCCAGCAAAGCAATCCCGCCTGTTCTGCCTTGCCAGCAAGGGGCTGTCAGGTCTACTAGGGCTGGATCTGCTGTCCTAAGCAGTCCAGGCTGAAGCTCCTTCAGGAGCAGGGCTTGCTGCCTGGAGACTTGGTGGGCAGCTCTGCTGCTGTAAATGCATTTCTCTGCTGCTCTCCTTTGGTCCAGGGAGCTGCAGAATTTTTCTCCTCTTATGTAATGGTCTACTGGTGTCTTTGCTGGGAAAACCTCTTTACGAGCTGGAGGTTGTCAGGACTCTGGTCTCACCTCTCTAGGGTCACAACTCGGGGAGATGCTGAACGGAGGAAGAGAGGGACAGGTGCCAGGCTACTGGGCAGCAGAAGGGAGCAGCTCGCTCCTCCCTTGTTCCCTTCACCCAAACCCTTCCCGGGGTCACTGTGCCGCTCCTAGGAACATAGGGCAGCTGCGCTTGGGCGACCTGGGGCTGCAAATGATGAAACGGGGAAGAGGTGGCAATTGCGGTTGGGAGCTGTGCCCGGAGTGAGGCGCGTGTGTGTGTTCCGCCAAGGGGCTGGGGCAGGGCTG